>JXPH01051907.1:0-11706 GCA_001014845.1 Mochlonyx cinctipes | reverse complement strand
ACGAGAAAGACATTTATTATAAAGGATTATGACCGTGCTTATGTACAGGATTAAATTTGACAAAAGAGTTTAAAAAAGATATTGTCGAGATGAAATGATTAAAATCTCAAGATCCATAAACTTAAATTAAATAAACTTCTATAGGCAGTCGTAAATTAAAAGATTACTTACATGTAGTTTATTTTTCTTTTCTACTAAGTACTGCAAAATAAAAATAATATTAATATAAAAAAAGTTTATTTTAAAAGTTAAACAAAAGTTAAGGCAATTATTCTTTTCCAATTCATTTAACTATAGGGAGGGAGGTTTCAACTCGTCCTTATTTATTGCGTAACTTTTTGCCTCTTCTTCGGATGTTTAACTACATTATTTAGTGCTCAGCCATTTTCTTCCATCCTTCCTTCCCCAATCCCCTGCACCACCCACATAAACATCAACCCAAAATTTTAGAAATTATTTCAAATATAACCTAGATTTCCAATTCAGTTTATTAAAACGTTCCAACAAAAATCTCCTAAAATAATAAATGAAACATTAAACATAAATAATCCGTATCCAGTAAACCTCAGTTTTCATTTAAAATTTACCGAATTGTTTTACAATGTTTATGTTTATCTCGATTTCATATTTTATTATTATGTTTTTAATCAGAAAAGTTGCTCCATTCGAAAAACTCTTCTGGAGCTTCTCCTTCTCTTCCTCGTTCTCGTGATACTTTTGCTCTGATCTGAATAAATATTTGGGATTTGATAGCAACAGCAGTAGCAGCAACGGCAGCAGCATCAGACCATATAGCATCTCTGACTATTTCCATATTGTTATACAAGTTTTGAGCATTTTATTTGAATATTCATGCTTAAACATGGTTCTGGTTTCAAATTTTCATTTTCATTCTTTCTGTTCAAAAATATTATTTTATTTTTCTTCCCAGTAAGGACGTTTGGCATTGCCACGTACTCGCAGTTGTGGTGAGTTTTTGCTAATTACTCCTAAAATATTTGCAAACTTTTCATTAATATAAACACGATGTTTTATTGAAAGAACCGGATTCAGAGTTGGACAAAGATCATATGTGCAAATTTTGAAGAGGATCGGAAAAGTAGAGTTAAAGCCTGGTAATTGTAAATACCGTTTCTGGTAATATTAGCCTTAATTTAGTATATGAACTATCAAAAGCTTATATTCCAAATTTGAGCTCATTCCGATCACTAGAAATCAAGAATTCTGAAAGTTACTGGTACAGGAGTCGTCAGATCCTGATTTTCCAGGGTCATCCTTTTTTAGGAACTGTTCATGGATTCTTACCAAAATGTTATATTTCAAATTTGAGATCATTACGATCACTAGTTCTGAGAATTTCTGAAAAGTTCTGGAGAGATTTTATGGGGCCAGACCCCATGACCCGATTTTGCCCATTAACGAACTCGTTCTTACATTTGCTGAGAAAAGTTTTCACATAAAATTTCAGCTAAATCGATTGATAACTACATGAGTTATCGAACTGACACACACACACACACCTAATTGTTTTGAGAGAAAGAAATAAAAGCTAAAACTGCAAAAGAGTGAAGAGTAGTTGATTCGAAATGACTTCATGAATTGATACCTATTTTTATGCTAGAACATTTTCTACGGGCAAATTATCAGAGGTTTTCTACTAAGAAGATTTGAAAGTAAGCGAAATAATAAGAACTCCCAATTGTTTTAAACGCACTAGCACCCGTTGCCCTCTAGCATTCTACGGCACATTTAAACATGTAAATACATACTCTGTAACGATAGTTTTTCAAAAGGGGTCACAAGTTATATTTCCAGTAACAGCTTAAGCAAACGTCAAAATTTCCAAGTCACTTGGTGTCAATAAATCAACTTCGAGATAAAATTTTAAATGTTCGACTAAAAACGGAAAACCGGTCAATAAACTTGAAGATTTGCACAGAAAACCATTTTGCCATTTTGATGGTTGAAAGAACGTTTGAACGTTATGCTGTCGTAACCTAAAACATAATACGTTACGTTACGTTGAAATATAGCTGCCTGCTTATGCAAAATATCCAACAATCGAATGTTTTGCAGTACCCTATTCTATTGTGGAAAGGCTATATGAGCCAACACCTCACGCTTTACTACACATATTTTCCAAAAAACTCATAATTTTGGTGGCGCGTGGTATTTAGAGGCTTCATTCCATCATCCTGATGCCAAATATAGCATTTGCACATTTAAACATATGCTCAAAATATCAAATTAACCGTTATAAGTATTATGCATTTACATTTTATTTTTATAATAAAAAATAACAAAAAAAAGTAGACATTTTAAAAACTGTCAGATGAAATTGTGCCAAATTGCCAGGAATCTATTAGATTTATTGTAGATTTCGAATCGGAAATCTAATGGATCGGTTTGACAGTCGAACGAAAATCTAATGAAAAACCGTCGATCTTGCATAGTGGGTGTGGTCAGACTATCCTTACCCGATAAAAAAGTCAATACCGAAAAGGATGTCCTGATATGTCCTAAACAGAGATAATTTTGTTTCAAGGCGTTGCTCACGCAAACAGGATCGATAAAAAACAATTTAAAGAATTTTTAGTAAGAGGTGGAGTAAATTTGGCAGTTTGGAAATCAGGGGTTGAAAAGGAGCAGAAAATCAAATAGACCCAAAAAAAATCTCAAAATCATCGACATTTTATCTAAACGTGGAAAAAATAGAAAAAAATCTGTTTGAATGTGTCTGTCAACTTGATAACCCACATGTTTTTTATCCGTTTTGGCGGAAATTTGATATGGGTGCTTTTCTTGACAAAAATAAGGATGTTTTAGTTAATTGGCTCACAAGGTGGCCATACAAATCACCAGCTCTTTTCAGCACGGTTCGTCAGATAAATATTGGAATAACAAAAAATCTACCCAGAAAAGAATGATTGGGAAGTTTTGACTGCTCTTGTAGATAGGTAGAGTGTATGCCTATCAACCAGAAAGGTACGGGTTCAAATCCGACCTGTGGCGATTGAATTAACTTGCGTTTTTTCATTGTTGTCTAGATGGTATAATTTTTTTGTGTATGCTATCATTAATGAATGATAGGGCAAACAAGGTAATTTTTGACATGCACTCTTAAAAATGGGAACTTTATTCGGGTCAATTTTAAGCCGACCAGCGTTCGAGATCTGAAAACTTCCTGATATTCGGTTCCCATACTTAAAAATCCCGATATTCGGGAATTTTAAATCAATGTCCCGAGTATCAGGTTACGACTCTGGAAATTTTATGCCAATATCTCGAATAAATTTGGGAACTGTGTATGCACATGCGCACTATAATATTTCAATATTTTAGATATGTTCATCATTTTATAGTCGATGATCATATGCCTCCGAAACACATGCGTCAGAGCAGTAGCTTTGGCCGTAGACAAAAAAATACTAAGAAGTCCCATCATGATTTCCGGATCTGGGAACTTATATGATGCACCAAGAATTTTCAGGAATCTCGGGTTCTAATGATCGGAATGAGCTCAAATTTGGAATATAGGCGTCTAGAAAGCATCCAAGAACAGTTCCTATTGTAAACGGGCTTTTATACCTTCCATTCCCGATTCTTCCGAATACAAGACTTCCTGGAATAACTCTGAAGATTTTCATCAGACCTTCTGCAAAATTTGCATGTGATCTTTTTAAATTTAAAATTGAGTCTCCATGATAAAAAGTTTTGGAAATAAAGAAGAAAAGTTTTGGTTCCCTACATTTTTTCTGAATACAGTCTTGTTGATTGGGATAGTGTCTTAATTTAAAAACATAATTACTACATAGGATAAAGATGAGCCTCTACCTCATAATTATGTAGTCTACTTTAAATCACGGTTTGTTTATAACTTTCAAAAACCATTCCACCTAATCCAATTAAAAATATAACAACGAGAGAGATGCAATTATTGCAATCCTCACAATCCCAGCACATATAATGCAGAATAATGAAATATAAAACAATTTCCTCCACATTTATTCAATGTAATAATCAGCGAGCATGTATACAAAATAATAAAAATAGCACAAAACTCATATCAATTATTTTAATTAATTTATGGAAGCAATAATGCTCCAAAGTTTCCGCCCCAACGAAACTTTATTTTTCAAGGGAATAATACTCGTATCCATGTATTGTGGATAGATAGATATAAAAGTGAATTTTATTCTACTCATTTACAGTGGGATTGGATCGGAATTATGTTTTTCATTCACAAAAGATCATTGTTTACATTAGATTACAGTTTTTAATGAGTTTGCTTGTTGTTTTCTATGTGTAACTAGGGATGAAATTGTACAGAAAGAGCTGTTAGAGTAGATATAAAATGTAATAATTATGAAGTAGGTATATATGACGTGCATATGTTGGTATCCACCTGGGGAATTATTTATATAGTGAAACGCCTGGTACTTTACGATTATTTCCCAAAACTGTTGACTGTCGACAAAATCGACGTTTTATTGCGTTTAAATTCCACCCAGCTGAAAAACTGAAAAAACGAAACGAAACGAAATGAAATGAATGAAGAAAGAAGGTGGCCCATAAAACCATATTGTTATTACCGAACAAAAAAATTGTTTAATATTAGAATGAAATTAGTTGGATAAAATATGTCAAACATCTGCAGAGCACCCCTAAATCCAATAGTGAAAGTGATTTCGCACAAAATATTTATGGGTTGCAATAAAATTTGATGGTTTGGGAAGAAAAACCGGATTTGGGAAACAAATATTGGATTTGAATTCATGTCATGGTTTCGCATAAAATGTTCAATAGAATAATCGTAAATTTTCGAGTGCTCCTAATGTCAGATGAATTGTGAATAATTCAGCACTTTGTCTCTCTTCCTTCTTGGAGGCTTTATGATGCTTTTGTGTGTTGCAACATAAATCATAAGGGTTGGACAGAACGTGCGTTAGATAAAATTGATTTACATTTTGCTGCGGAGCTGAGCTGGGCTGTTAATCTCTCATTTTCAGATCTTAATTATCCCACATCACATCTCGGTCCATAAAAGCGTTATTTGTTTGAGATTGGGGAAAAATATTGACTATAAAACAAAAGAACAATAAAAGAAGAGAATTTTTTATATGCGCCATTCATTCTGCTGCTGGCTGAGTGTTGGATAAAAAAGAAAGAAAAAAAGAATCTTTAATTAAGTTCAGTATTTGTTATCTTAATACAATGGAAAGACAAAAAAAACGAATGGAATGGAATCAAACAAATTTTCAATTTTCCCAACTAATAAAGCATTCCCTAAAGATACCTCCAAACAAATTGAATTTAATAATTTAATCAAACCAAATGTAGATTTTTCTCCATCTTTTAGTTTTCTTCTTAATTTAACCAGTATTTTTGAAAGATGCTTAATTTTTGATGGTTTTCAGTCTGAGAGAACGGAAAGTTGGAAAATTGAATCGATTATCTTAAATAATTGATACTGAATTGACGATGGTCTTCATTCATGCCAAAGTTTCGAGTGGTTATGGATAGCTATTTGGAAAAGTTTTGCTACAACTTAGAGGGTAAACGTTTAAAAGTTACACTAAATATTTTTAAAGATTTTTCAGGTTTTTTACATTATCCAACAGCGATGCTGGACTACCTCTAAGAGAAAAAGGGATGGATAATTATGTTGCCACAACGTAATACACACTAAGTGAATGTAATCGATTTAGCTGTGAAATTTACCGAAGACTTGGACGACCGGGTGGTTGAGTGGTGAGCACGCTAGCCCCACATCCACTAGGTTCTGGGTTCAATTCCCAGTACAAACTGCTGTGTTCTAGTAAATTAGGTTGTTGATTTTCAGTTTGTGATAAATCTGAATTGTCGATATTTCTATATAGAACACAGTACAGTCAGTCTGTGAAATATCCATACACCTATACCATCTACAATTATATAACCTATGATTGTGGTGGTATATGTGTGTATGTCAGGTTAGTCAGTTTCCTTGCAATAAATACTGAACACGACTTGATGGGCTCAATGAATTGGTAACTCATTATCATATCCATTAAAGTTGTGGTGGTTCAGAATCCACTATAAACTGTAGGTCCACTAATACCTAGAAAGTACTCTGAAATATGAGGACTCGCCTGGTCCCCATAATATTATGTCACTGTAACGTAAGTTTTTACTGCTCGAAATTTTTGAAAATATTGCAAGTGTCGTTTTAGTTTTAGTTTCTCTTCTTAAGGCCTATGGCCTCTTGTGGAACACAGCCGGTCAATAGTATTTTTCCATCTCATTCGATTTCTAGCGGTTGCTATAATGTCACCCCATTCATCATTGCGTACATCTAACTCTGATCTAATGGAACGGCACCAAATTTGGCGTGGTCTGCGTCTGGAACGAGTTCCTTTCCAAGGCAGTACTTCAATGCTTCTTATGCTACAGATCTGGGTTCCGTTGGACCTCGGTGTAGCCCTACTAGTCATACCACATTGAGGTCATAATTTAATGTATTAATTGTTCGAGGCCATCTTATCCGAAGATTTGCCTCAGACATCGATTGACAAATGTCTAAATTTTATTGGTGACTGATTCAGTCACTTTCTAAGTCTTGGATGCGTACAGCAGTGTGGATAATACAAGGCTCCGAGATAATTGAAGCTTGGTATTTCTTGATATGAGGCCTTGATATTAGTAAATTGAAGTCAAATACCATACCATTCAAAAGCGTTATAGACGATGGTAATCTTGATGTATAGGTGTTCTTGGACGATAGTTTTTTAGTACCTTTATTTAGATTTTTGGCAATTTATTTTTATTTTAAAATTTAGCCACTTCTTTTTTTCATTTCACGTCGTCGCTCTAACGTACCTCTGGGCGTACCAGTCCAAAGATTTCCGGTCCCGGTACAGTCATTTTATTTCTAATTTTTCACTTATATTTTGTTTATTTTTCTAGATCCTCACAATATTCAAAAATGTGAAAAAAATGTTGAAGCAATTTTGGGTCCCTTCTTAAACTTTAGAACAGTATGAATTTTTAATATATTTTCCCAAATTTCTCAAAAATTTTCTGTCATTTACTTTTACACATTATCTTTTGCGGTATATAATGGGTGTTTTGATTTTCGTATATTCGTTAAATCGCTCCAACCTAACCATTTTAACCAATCAAAAACGTTATGGATTTCTTTGTCTTGATTTTTGGCAATTATTTGATAATTTTTTATTTTAAATTTAAGCTCAAATTCTGTTCATTCATTTCGCGTAGTTACTGTTGCTCCAACGTGATATTACGTTACAACAACATACTTTTTGATTCAAAACACACAATGTTACGTCACTCGAGCATAACATTACTACGAAACAACGTAAATAAAGACATCCATTTCAGCTGAACATAATATTACGTTACCACTGCATAAAAAATTACGTTGTCCTAGCATATAGCCGAATAATCGTTGTGCTATCATACAAAATACGTTCTCTCACACAGTAAAAAAATGAAGGGTAAATTTACCTGTGTATTGGTTTTAATTTTGGATACACCGATATACGGGTAAATTTACGCTTAAATTTGTATGGAGAAATAGTCTCCTATCCAGGCGCTCTAATTATTGTACTCTTATATAAGGGCAATTTTAACTGTAAATCGGAGAGAATTTACATTAATTTTTTCTGTCCAGTGTAACTTTTTTATAAGCATGTATATAGGCTCAAAAGAATTATGAGTTTTCAGTGCTATCCTAGAGCCTTCGTAAAATTTCGTGTTTAGGGAGAGCAACCTAGTGCAGGTGGTGGTTTTTGGCCGTCTTTTCTATCTGCCATCTTGTGGGTTATATACAAATGTTTGGTGATAAACATCTCCAGAACTTTTGCTGCACTCAGAAACTTAACAGAATTAAGTTACAACGACATAATGTTAAGTTGAAGTCTGGGTGTGGTTACACAATCTTCTGCTATAGTATGGAATTTCGTGACCATACTCAGATTTAAACATAACTTTAGATCCTGTCAACGAAATTTTTGGAATTTTATATCAATTTTTTTACGTTACCGCAGCATACTCTGAATTTGTATTCTACGGTCGTAAAAAGTTACTTTTCTATAACGGACTAGTTTTTTGAGTGGACACACGTTGGACATACGTTTCACTTGGTTCTGATTAGTCGAATTGAGTTGAATTAGTTGAATTGCTTGCTTTCTGCTTGGTCAAGTACTATAACAAAATGTAGTAGTTTTAACTAAATCATCCGGTGAATCACTTTCTGTTTGAAAAACTGTCGATATTACTACAAAAATAGTATTGTAAACTGATCGTGTCGTGAACTATTCTACATTTGAAACCTACATCACTCTTGCGTACCTGGGATGTGATTTTATTGGGGAACGAACGGAACCGAATGCATTTCCGTAATCGATGAAAAAACTCATCTCAATTGATTGCTGCATGGTGATTTGTAAGAGGTTGACTTTGATGTAGAATTACCGTAGAAAACACTTCCATCATGATACAAAGGATTTTGATGCCGTGCTAAATGATACAATTAGTCAGATTTTCAAAATAATGCCCTCTTACAAGTCTTGGGGAAATGTCTCTCTTGTTCCCAAATTTGCAGAAATAAAAGATGGAGTGATTCCTCAACGAGGCTAATACCCACTTTCAAGACCTCAGCAGTGATCAACTCCTCCTGGTTTGCCATTCTATAAAGATCGGAAGGAGGCAATGATCTTGTTTATTGTAGTAGAGTCTGTTGTAATCGAAATCTGTCTCGTTGCCCTTACTTCCGATATTCCCCATCTTTTTAACACTTCTGAAAAGTGCCCATGCCACTTTCCTACTGATCTTTCCCCCACTCTTATCTCTTACTGGAAAGTTGCTGCTAAAGTCAAGTCCTAGTCAAGCCGGTTCAAAAGCTGAGAGTACAAATTTTAAAACTGGTTGTGCCACTCAGCTTGGCCTACTTTAAAATGTAATGAAAATGAAAAATTTGGATTTATAGGGTAAAGGTGGGCTTTTTAGAAGCTAAACTAAGGATACGATTAAAATCATGTGTTGTTGCTTCGCAATTTAAGTTTTGTTCCTTCTAAATAAGGGTAGATTTGGTTACTTCCACTGCAATGAAAAGTTATTCTTGGACCTTGGAGAACTTTAAGCTACGAAGACGAATAAAATCTCCCTAAAATCTTTTTGTAATACATACTTCTTAAGACAAACCAATACTGCAGCAATACTATTAACATTTTTGTACTAATTTGCCCATATCTTGCAAACCACACCAGATTTATATAAATCTTGATGATGATAGTTTACCTCATTACCTTTCAATTGACATCTTACATAAGTCTATGTTAGTGCCAAGATAATGGACTTGAAGCACAATGTATGCAAGAATTCAACATTATTTGCCAACAACAACAATTCCTGCATTTTTGGTACTTCAAGTCAAATATCTCTGGACTAACATAATTCCTAGGCTTATGTAAGGTGTTAATTGAAAGGTAATAAGGTAAACTATCATATTAAACCAAGGTTTTGAATAAATCTGGTGTAGTTTGCAAGATATGTCCAAATTAGTACAAAAAATTTCAAATAGTAATATCTCTGAAACAAAGAGGAATTGGAAGATGGTATTGCTGTAGAATGGTTTGTCTTAAGAACCTTTACAAGGGGACTTCGGATCCATAAAAATACCTTAATTTTGCGTAAGAAATTTCTTTCGTGAAAATTTTAGAATTTCTTTTCATTCGATATCTTCACTCTTGGTGCAGTTTAGTACCTCTTTTCCATAAAGCTTTTAACCATTCTATAATTTATGACCCACCCGGCATAGTAGACGTTTCATATATGTAACGGAAACACATTTGATAATTACACCATTTACAATACTTTTATTACAGATTACAGAGCACCAGACTGCGATAATCTATTATGGTAAAAATAATGCGAATCGAATAGAACAAGTCTTATGAGCAAAAACTTTTCACATTATTAAAAGTTATGATCTTTTGTAGAGAATTGTGCTCATAACCCCAATAAATTAGGAAATAAATAAATAAACTTTTTTAAAAAAAGCTGCCGCCGGGGACCGTTAGAATACAAAAGAAACTGTAAATGGCCACTTTTTGTTTGACAAATTGTTGAAAATGAAAGGAAAAAGTGAAATATATCAATTTTTATGTGACAAACGTGCGCATATTTCTATGGGATAATAATTCAAAAGTGAATTTATGCGATGTCCTTTTTTTAGCTCTGTGGACGAATTTGAGGATTATGAGCTGAATTTATATATAACTAGGCCATTTTTAAATAATGGTGATCTGCATAGAGGATTGAATAAATTACTGGGATTAAATTCATCTTTCCGGTTCTGTTGAATGTACATGGCACATTCATGTGATATTTTTGAATAATTTATAACTTGCTAAAAGCTAAGAGTGATGTCCGCTACACAATAATAATTACATACTTCCATTTGGGAATAATTGAATTGCATTATGTCTTGTTGGATAAATTTTAATAAAAATAAACAGATTCTTTACAATACTCTAGACTTAAGCTTTTCTAGATTGAAG
The DNA here is from genome assembly GCA_001014845.1 of Mochlonyx cinctipes. NCBI lineage: Eukaryota > Metazoa > Arthropoda > Insecta > Diptera > Chaoboridae > Mochlonyx > Mochlonyx cinctipes. The sequence goes on along the minus strand of JXPH01051907.1, from coordinate 1,144 downwards.
CGTAGTCATTAGGTTGCAGCGGAGTTGTATGGAGGATTTTCAAACGATGAAATTCAAAAATATACCCCTCAAAATGTTGCCATTTGGTACAAAGATAATCCATGATTTTTTCAGATTTTTCGAATTGACCGTTATGCATCGCCGGCCATTTTAATTTTGTACTTTTCACCAAAAATAACGGACTTTTTAAGCTACACTCGCTCCTGTTGCTCTGATCATCTTGAAATGTTCTTGCAGAAATTTTATTTACAAACATTTTGAGCCCTTATTGACTTTTGTCACATCACTAGTTCTTGAGATATTTTAAATTGACCGTTAGGCTTTTAGTATATTTTGTATGAAAACTTGGAAAATTGGAAAATCTTGAACTAGGTAAATTAGGACCTGAAAAATTAATGTCTGTGGGTTTTTGGTCAAAATGACAAAAATTGGTCCATCGGTTAANTTGAACTAGGTAAATTAGGACCTGAAAAATTAATGTCTGTGGGTTTTTGGTCAAAATGACAAAAATTGGTCCATCGGTTAAACTGGGACCGTTTTTAGGGGCTTAAGAGTGCCCCATAGAAGTAAAATTTGTTTTTATAGTCTTATCATGTCAAATACATCATAATAAAGGGAACTTTAGAATAGGGGCCCATATTTGCTCCCCAAATACGGATTTGCTCCACCAATTGCCCGGATTTTGGTTTCTTTCACTTTCAGCACAAAACAAAATAATTAATCAATTTCAGTACTTGGAGTCAAAAACAATTAATTGGAACCTGTGAAAACCCCTCAAGGGCTTCAAATTTGGTATTTGCTCTAATTTCACCAATTTTCATCCGATTTCCAAAAAGTAAAATGCCGGTCGTTTTTGTATTGTGTATTTAACATGATACTATGAAAACAAATTTTGCCTCTAAGGGGCNTTTTCATTTTGACCACTTTTCACAGGTCATTTTTTCCGATGATTTAAAATTTGGATTCAGCATCCCAAAACTCCCAGATATCAATTTTTCTGGTTCTAATTTACCTAGTTAAAGATTTTTCAATTTTCCGAGTTTTTATACAAAATTTTCGGAGAGCCTAACGTCAATTTGAAATATTTCAACAACTAGTGGTTCGATAAGTCAGCAAGGGCTCAAAATGTTTAAAAATAAAATGT
>JXPH01051473.1:0-11320 GCA_001014845.1 Mochlonyx cinctipes | reverse complement strand
CATTTATATATTTTATTTAGTAAAATATTGAATGTCAATGGTTGAAAAAAAAAATCAAAACGTAAAATATTATTTACTCTCTAATCTTTGAAGTTTTTCGTATAAAAATCAAACAAAAATCCAAAACCTTCATGCAAAAATGTCTAAATAACATTGAAATATACTAGGACCCTTTCAAAAATGAGTGGGTACATTGTGGGAACAATTGTGTAGCGCCAATGTGGACGCATTTTGGAGTTCAATAATTTAGTTTTTTTCGATTTTTTTGTGGGGTTTTAAATTATTGACTCATATGTTAAAACTGAAAAAAATTCTGTCTCCGGTGAGATTTGAACCATCGACCTTAACCTTTACCCTACCCATCACTAACCTTACCTCGCTCTAGACCACTCGACCACAAGACATGTGAAATGTAAACAATTCTATTTTGAAATTAGAATTATCTTGTAGACTCAATTAATTAACTAGCCTGTGATGTGAACCACAGTCGCCCCAAAATATTACGTTAGTGGAGGAAATTGTGGTTGTAAATGTTTTAATAATTGTGGGTGCTTCATAGTATTTGTGCGTATATGTGAACATTATGTAGTTTCTTCTAAAATTAAAATTATAGTCACAGGAATTTCAATATTGCTAGTTATTTGTTTTCCACAATATGCATCCACATATTACGGCCCAAATTGTGTATCTTTAAATTTTTCAAAGGGTATTTAAATTCAATCATTATTATTTACAAAAACATTACTTTAAATGGTTTGTGGACAAAAATTTTAATTTTCCAAAGAGGGGTGAGCAGAAAAAATATCGGTGTGTAAGATTGCACAATCTTTGAAGATTGTCAAAGATTGTTAAAGATTGTCAAAGATTGTCAAAGATTTTCAATGATTGTCATTGATTGTCAAAGATTGTTAAAGATTTCTAGAGATTGTAAAACGTCCTGTAAAGATTGTCGCCATTCTGCTCACCCCTCGCCAAAAACCAACTGGCGACAATAGGGCGAATTAGAAAATTATCAAAGTTAAAATGAAAACAGAAACCTCTGTTTTGCTTTTGAAAAATAACGTATTTGCTTCCCATTCTGGCGCAATTGTCCACATTCAGTATAATTTTTTTTGACATTTTTGTAACTTTCAGCTACATTACCCACTATTTTCTGAAGAAAAAACTGGCAGCATTTAAGCAAAAGCAACATTTGTGACATAAAAAGTGAACTTATATTTTGTGCCGAAGAGTTCGTGCCTTTAGATTGTATAGTTATACTTTTCGAGATTTTTTGAATATTTTATGACTGCCCCTGTGGCTTGATCGGCAGTGTTTCTGCCAATCAACCAGAAGGGTAATGGTTCAAATCTGACCCGTGACTATCGTGCACGATAAGATTGCTTTGAGTGCGCTATTATTACAATAAATAATAGGGTAAACAAGGTAATTTCCGTCATGTATCGTCAGGACCATGCTTTCAAAAATATGCTTGCTGCAAAAACTTAAGTATGGTATACAAGGCGTTTGAATGGCGTTCATGCCGAAGTTTCCTTGCATTAAAAATTAAGCACGACTTGATAGACTCAATGAACTGGTAGGTAACTCTTTAGCATAACTATCAAAGTTGTGGTTGTTCGGATTCCTCCAAATCCACTATAAACTGTACTGTACATTGTACAACAACTAATACCTATTACCTAACCTAGTAAGTTTTCTGAAAAAGTGACACGCCTGGTCCCTTAAGGGTCTAATTGGCCTTATTTAGTAGTATTTATTTTTTGTAACGAGTTTGGATTCGGACTAGGTAGAATATATTTCTATTATCTAGCAACTTAAACTTACTTCGTTTTCCGTCATTGAATTTCACATATTTCTCCCATTTGGACAATAGAGCAACGATTGTTTTAAATTTCTTCTTATCTAATGCATTCAAGATAACATCTTTAGCTACATTTATCAAAATACTTTCTATTTTTGATGACACATCTTCCAAATGGCGATTAAAATCGAACTGGAAAGAGAATTTACAGTAGTTTTTACTTCAATTTAAATACAATTGACCTAATTTACCTGCTGAAAACTTCCAGTCACCGAATCATCAATAGTATCTACGTTACAGTATTTATTTTGAATTGTACTCAGCAAACTAATGGCCTTTGTCTTTCCACAATCATTGGGACCGCAAAGAATTACAGGTTTCTCCAGAGCCACACATTCGGCTACATTTTTCAAAAGCTCCACTTGATGTGTCAGTAAAATAGGGTACGAATTTTGGGATCGGGAAGGGATAGTATTTATCTCATGACAAATATTTGTATGAGATTTATCAATAACAAAATTGTTTAGGTATAATTTATCGTCTGTCCAGTACACGCTAATGTCTTTAGAAATTTCATCTAATTTATGAGCATCACAATGAAAAACGTTTGAGAATGTATCCAGCACATAATTTCTATCTACTTCTGTTCTCATTCTATGGAAGTAGACTATTTTCATTTTTTCTAGCAAAACTAATACAAAATTATGAAAATCAGTATTATTAGATTGTGAATAATCTGTAAAATATGTATAACCTGAATCCTTATTACAAATCAATTCACACCACCTCAAAATATCTCTTAAATTGGTTTCAAATGGACCACCTTTGTACCCGAATTCTAAATTAGCAATTCCCTTTTCAATAGCTTCTGAAAAGCTAACCATTTTCTCAATTGCATCAAAGACATAATATCCTTCTAGATCTTCTTCTTCAAGTCGAAAAGCGCTTATGGGAGTTTCTGTATTATCTGACCAAATATGAATATGTTTCAACAATTTTGAACCAAATTCTTCAAAGTTCTTCTTATATTTACCTTCAACAACGTGCAAAAGATCGCTACGGTCTAATTTACGGAGATAAACTTTGGTGAATCTGTTCAAGAATGACTGAGGAAGTCCCTTTCTACCTCCTCCTTGTCGCAATGGATTTTGCGCTGCAAAAATACGAGTTTTCTTTCCCAATTTGAACGTTTTGTTCAATTCGGAAATGAAAACCTCTCCACGATGATCTAAGATTGCATTTAATCCTTCCAAAACGCTTTGGGGCGCTAAATTCAACTCGTCTAACAAAATCCAAGTGTTTTTCGCCTTCAGAGCTGCCAAAAGCGGACCATCTCGCCAAATAAACGACCCCAATTTTGACTCAACCGAACTTCCGGTTTCCAAACATTTATCGTCTGCTGGAAGATCTGTTCCAAACAGGTCAGCTAAATCAGTGTGTTCACACAAATTAATACGAACAATATTAAAACCAACAGAACCCGCTAAATTCTCGACCAGAGAAGTTTTCCCCACGCCAGGAGGACCTTCCAGCAAAATCGCTTTGTCCAAACTTAATGCGGACAGTAGACGGAAAAGATTCTTTTGCGTTGTTGGGGCGGAAAACATGAAATCAGATTTTTTCTCAACTTTATCCGGATTTAAGTCGACGAAGAACGGATGAATTCCGAAGTTTTCTTCGTTCATTTGAACTTGTTTCCCTTTTGAAGACTCAAAATCTTCATAATTTATCGTAGTGTTCAGAAATTCTTTTATATATTTCTGGAGATTCTGAAGAATCTCATCTCGTAAAGCGATGATTTCGTCAAAAGTCTCGTAAGGAAGCATTTCTAGAGAGTCTAGAAAGACTGTCTCTAAACCGTACACCAAAGATTCGGACAAAGACAAATTTTCTTGGTTCTGACTGATGAAAGAAACCCAAGCTAAAACGTCGCGGATTGAGAAATTTAATTTTTCGATTTTATTTTTCAAAACAAAAACAATTTTGATGATAATTTTTGCGATGTTAGTAATTTCGTCATCGGTTTTACTAGACAGTCCTAGTTTGATTGAATGTTTTGCGATTCTAACAAGATCTTCTTCAGAAGCTGTAGGGCGACACCAAATTTCAGTCAAACGATTTCTTAGCGCAGGAGACAGTTCTTTCTTTCCAAAATCTCCTCCTGGATTCATTGTGGCAAAAAACTGGAAGCCTGATCTCGCTGTTATAACAAATTCAGAAGCTTCAGAATCAATTCCTCCTTTCTCTGCAAGCAACAGAGATCGTTCCGGCTCCAAAACGCAATTTAATCGTTCCAAAACAGAATCTTCCGCCAAAGAAATTTCATCGGCTAAAAAGAATCCTCCTTCCATCATCGACAATATTAAAGGTCCATCAGACCATTCAAAGAGCTGTTTATTATTTTTTTCCTCCATATTATCTCCTTCCCGATAAGGTCTCAGTCCACCAAGAAAATCAGCCCCTTCCGTATGCATGTGACAATTCAAAATCCTCAGATTTTTCTCCTGAATACATGCTAAAATCTGACAAATTGTCGTTTTTCCACAACCAGTTGGTCCTACCAAGAGGATGGGCTCGTTAAATTCTAAAGATTTTGCTGTTAGAACAGCCATTCTTCGCATATCAAATGTCCAAACGATATTTTTGAACTCTGTTTGCGACAAAACCTTTTCCAAAATCTCTTTCGTCACCTTCGAAGTTTTTTCGTGGAGAGAAAATAGATTTTCCTCCTTAATTTTTTTCCGAAAATGTGTGTAAAGTGCGGTTTCAATAATTTCCGTCTCAAAATTGTTGCGTACTTTCGAAGAAAGCACCAAATACCCTTCGTCGATTAGATGCTGATTCCAGTCGTACAAAGTGTCCTCCATCAACGCCTTATTCGCAAACGTGTACCTGTTTCCCCAGCGGAACAAATCTCTCAACGTGAAATTATTTTTCGACGCACTCCTCCTATTTTTCTGTAGGTCCGACATTGTTTTTACCATTTTCTGAGAATGTGATTTTGGAATTAAACATCTCTTCTCCAAAATTACCTCGAGCTCGTCTTGAGGAATTTCCGAGAAATGGAGTTCAATAAATCGATTTTTGAACGCTCTCGACAACATTTTACGACCCCCATACAAACCGGGAGGATTTTGTGTTGCGAAAAGCATAAAATTGGGATGAGCTTTAACCACAACCTGAGTTTCTGGGATAAAAAGCTCACGATTATCATCCAAAACACGATTAAGCGCTTCTAAAATATCGCTTGGGGCTAAATTAAGTTCGTCTAAAATTATCCAATATCCATTTCTCATCGCCTGAACCAGAACACCTTCCTTAAAGCTCAATTTCCCCGTCACATCCGCTACATAGGTTCCAATGTACTCTTGGAGATCTGTATGCTCGTGATTATTGATCCTCAAACAAACATTTCCACTCTTTCTCGCAATGTACTCGATCAAACTGGTTTTACCGGCGGATGTTGGGCCTTGTAAAAGTACCGGAAGTTTTCCAATCGAAATTATACGCGCTAAGTCCTTCAAATTATTTTTCACGCTAGCCGTTAAAATGTAATTCTCGCATTCCTGCACCTCTTTGGACCCCTTTTCAATCCAATAACCTTCAAAATTAAGCTGTTCCCCTTCCTGAGGTTTCGGGATTTGTTGAGAAATCGCTTGTTTAACGTCGATTAAAAGTGTTTTCTGAATATATTTGAGAACTGTTGCGTGCGATTTTAAATCAAGCTGCGTCAAAAAGCTCAAACAAAAGCTTTCATAAAGATTTCTTTCAATTGAACCGCACAAATTTTTTGCGCAAATGCTTAAAGCACGACAAAGTGTTCTCAAAGAGTAGACAGGGCGGTTTCCCAACCCGTCGTTCAATTCCAACTGGGCTAACGCCCTCAATCTCCTATACAGCTTGACAGTATTTAAAATTTTAACCTTCTGAATGCCTGTATTGCATAAATAGTCGTTGACGAGAATCAAAAGATCGTTTTCGGTCAAAAGTTCATCGACAAAAAATTCTGTAAAACGATTTCGAATGCCAACTGGGAGATCTTTTTTCCCCACATCCGTGTTCGGGTTCATACAGGAAAATATTCTGAAGTTGGGATGTCTTTTCACTGGTACAAAATCTCCCTTTTCCAATAGAATAATTGATCCTTCCGGTTCCAAGATTGTGGAGAGGCATTCCAGAGTTTCGGTTGAAGCTAAATTAATTTCATCTAAAAGAACCCAATCCCCGTTTTTGATACAGTTTACCAGAGAGCCAGGGATGAAGGCGAAAGAAACGTTGACGGAATTTTTTAATTGTGAATTCAACTTTTGTAATTTATGCTGCAAAAATTCCCATTTTTCGTACATTTTTTCTGCTTTCAATTGCTCGTCTTTTTTACGCTGAAAAACTTTTTCCGTAATTTTCAACATTAGTTTAACGAGAACGTTAAATTCGCCTCGATTGAAACAGACGCTGATGTTGGTGAGAAATTTCTCGTTTTTATTCGCGTTAAAAGTCTTGTTGAAAAGTAACTCAAACTCGTAACGTAGCGGAGTTACGACGTAGCTCAAATCGACGGGTTTGAAGCCACCGATCAAATCGGAAACATCGGATTGATTGTTCATGTTGACAACAACGAGTTTATGGTGGGTTTGGTAGGCGAGATATTGGATTGAACTAGTTTTTCCAACCCCTGTTTCACCTACGAGCAAAATTGGTTCGTTTTGGGCAGCGCTCACGGCGATCCTCTCGAGTAAACAGGAAGCTAGCCGAGTGAAAGAGAATGTTGGGGCTTTGTTTTGTATTCGGAAATCTTGCGTTTTTACGACAGTCGAAGAGTTTTTATCCAACTTTAATTTTTTATGGACAAATTCGTCGTCATCCGGTTTTTCTCCTGAGTTTCTATCGAGCTCTACGCGACCTATTTTAATTAGCGACGTATTTGAAACGTCGACAACAGGCTTGTAATCTTCGCATAAATTATCGCATCTTGATTTAATTATCCCGATTTTACCCCCAATGTTAGCAATCAAATTATTTTTAATTTCCCCTTGGGGAAGATGGGAGCAAAAAATGTCGACGGCGTTTTGGAAGACAAAAAATGCGCATTCGGCGCTTGTAACGGAAAAGGAAGGGTCCGAACGACGACAGAGTTTCATCAAATCTCGTGTCGAAACTAAACGACCAGAATTTGGAAGGCTTGAAAGAGAAATTTCACTGTGCTGGAATTTAGGTAAAACATCCTCATTATTTTTCTGTAATTTCTCAGATTTTTCTTTATGCAAATCCTCTAAAATATCTTGAAGACCATCGTGCTCAATCGCGTGGCAACCGCTTGAAAACGTTAAATAAATGTCTACAATTCTACTGGCGACCGTGTTTAATTTCGGATAATTTGCGCAAATAATATCACAAAGTTCTTGTCGCGATAAAGGGAGAATGTTTATCGTATACAAATATTTCTCTAACAAGGTGTAGGTGTTGTGATGGGAGGAGTTTGAGGATTTTTGGGAGCTGTTGAAGTAAATTTTCAGTCGTTAAAATAAAATAAATTAATTAATGATTTATATGTAGGTAGTTGATTCACTTGAAGGTTGATTTTTCTTTATTTTTAATCAACTCTACTCTCCTAGCACTGCACCTATTGGTCAATTTTGACCCGAGCCATATAAATATGCAATAAGCCCGACCAATAAATTTCTTTGCATTCATGTAGATCTTATGGGCTTCCAAATGGCAAATTACACAAAGCCAAAATATCAGGGCTGCACGAGGGGAGGTAAACTAGCTGTATTATGACGCACCTTTTTTGTATTACACTCGTATTACGCGTATTGCTGATGTATTACGCGTATTACAGATGTATTACGCGTATTACAGATGTATTATGCGTATTTTATACGTATTACGCGTATTGCAGCACGTAGGTAAATTCATAGTTAACTTCCTCTCGGGGTAGCACCAATAGAACACTTTAGGAAAAATTAAGTATTTGAGCAAACCTAACACAACGGTTCAAATAGAAAAAATACCGAAAAAAAATGTTTTTTTTGCTAATACTAGATATAATTTAAAGACAAAAACCAAAAAATTAACGGTTCAAATCAAGATTCAAACAGACTAATAACGAAATAAATAAGTGCTCTGCTCCTGGGAATGTCTTAGAAGGTTCCTTAGGGGTCCTGGTGCCCCGGGGTCTGAGAACTGCTATATTCCAATGATGACCAGATTTAGCTCAAATTTGGAATATAAGCTTTCGGAAAGAAGTACCCAAAACAGTTCCTGTTCCAACATAATTTGGCCCTAAGACACAGGCCCACAGGATCGAGGTTACATGCACCAGGGCATCTCGGGTTCTAATGATTGGAATAAGAATTTGGAACATAAGCTTTAGGTAAAAACCGAGGTAAAAACCCAACAGCATTTCCTAACAAAATTTAATTTTAGGACCTTGGGGGATCAGGGATTTTTTATGAATAAGGATTATTAAGAAATCTTAAGTTCTGTTAGTTGGAATAAGCTTAAATTTGGAGCTCAAGCTATTAATAAGTACCCACGAACAGTGCATAGCAAATTTTATCTTAGGACCTTGACCCCCTTCATACTGGATCAAATTTTGTTAGGAACTGTACTTTGCTACTGAACAAACGCTAATATTCTAAATTAGAACCCACTCTATTAGAACTTGAGACTTCTGGCAAATTTCAAGATCCAGAGGTATTGGAATTAAATATTTTTAGGAACTGTTTTTGAGTTCTTTTCTTACTAAAAGCTTATGTTCAGAATTCGTGCTCAATCCGATCGTTGAAACCTAAAATTGCAGGTACATGAGTTCTCAGATCCCGGGGTACTAGGATAAACTTTTTAGGAATTTTTCTTAGGTAAGTACTTAACCAAATGTTCATGTTTTAAATCTGAAGTCATTCCGACTGTTTGGACTTGAGAATTTCGAAGCTACTGTTATGAGGTAGCCTTGTACAGTGCTTGTCCACTTTTCCACTGAAATATCACGCGCATAGTGTTGGTCATGACATAGACAGACTACTCGATATCGATTATCCTCATTTAGAATCATTTAATGAAGTTAAGCTAAAACTGCTAATCCCTCGAGTGAATCTATTACCGTATTCCCCAAAATGAATTCTTTCAAATGCTTCTTGAAGGGGAATAAGACAAGCTAAAATAATTGTCTACTCACCGAAGCGTTAAAAATAGTTGAAATCCCGGCTCAATCCGAACACAATCACGAAATCCTGGTACACTCAAATAATTGTTTTCCAATAAATTTGTCAATACTGTACAAACGTCTTGCGTAGCCGAATCTAAATCTTCAAGAAGTAACCAGTACCCGTTGATAACGGCCTGTGTTAGTACGCCTGGTTGCCAAACAAACTCTCCCGGTGTGTCGGTACATCTAAAAAAGTATGAAAATTACCATCAAAACATAATTTTTAGCTCCAAATAGTACCTATATTGCCCCAAAAGCATTTTACTATCCGTTTGATCGCCCAATTGAATGCGTAAAAAGCCGTTTTTCGGCATATTCTTTACAAGTTTCGCGATATCGATCTCTATTCCATTTATTTCGTCTCCATTTATATTTCTTTTCTTGCTTTTCATCAAATTTTCCTTATCATCCTTCTTAACTTTCTCTACTTCGTGCATTTTTGGAGCGATTCTTCCGGTTTTTCGAGCCAGATACTCGACCAAATTTGTTTTGCCGCAGCCAACTGGACCCGAAAGGCATATTGCTTTTCCGGACGAAACTCCCATAGCCAAACTTCTGATGTTTAGCTTAGTGGAATCAACAATGACAAGATTATCGTAAATCCCATTATTTTTTTGATAGAATTTATGGTTTTCTGCATCAAATATTGGAAGCGTAACGTCCCCAATGTTCGTCACAATATCGCTTTTAAAGTCCCAATTGATTTTCGTAGATTTTTCATTAAATTCAACATCAATCTGATGTTCAAAATGTTTTTCAACGTTCAAAACTACATGTTCGGGAATATTTTTATTCAAAATATTGAATTGCGACTGTGTCATGTTGAAAATGATGGCCAATATTAAATTGCAGTAGAGCTTCTGCAAATCACATCCCTTCTGGCAGTACATAGATATAAAATCGGACCAGCTCCAGACGTTTTTATAGTATGTAGGATCGGTTTTCAGGAAATTTAGGCAACATTTCACAATGTCTAAATCTGTTATTGGAAGATTATCTGATTTGTGCTGTTTAGTTCGTGGAGAATAATCTTCTTTAGCAAACGGAGCTGGGTTTTTGCTAAAAAACTGGTACGAATACCTGCAATAAACAATCGTTAAATATTGCAAATTTAAATTGGAAAATCGAAGTTACTTTAAAACATCAGGACAAATAACAACTAATTTGGATAGAGCAATGCATTTCTTTTGATGCAGTTCCAAATTTTCTTCATCTTCAGCCAAAAATTTCGTTGCAATTATGAGCAAAATTTTGGTGAACATTTTACCGATTATTTCAGTGTAGTTTGGATTTAAAATCATGTTTGTTAATTCAAAAATGATACTATCCATGTCTTTGGATGATAATTCCTGAAATTAAATAGTTTTTGAAATGAAAACAATAATTTTAATTTTTTTTTCTGCACGTGCAACTTACGGATAACCTCAAAATTCCATCAAAGTTTGTACATTTCGTTTCAGCCTTTAATATTTTCAAGGAATATAACACTTTCTCACAATCCAAATCCATTTTAAGCAAGCTTTTCAACGATTTTCACACTAAAGTAACCTACTAATCACAGGAAAAATTAAATTAAATTTTATTTTTCGCGGAGCATGTAAAAAACACGGCCGATGTAAATAAAGAATTTAGCTGTCATTCTCATCCACCCGAGGGATGATTTCAACTCGTCCGAAAGCCTGTTTTCGGACGACTTGTATTAATGATCTCGCAATTAATTCGGATTTCTAACCCAGCATTCTTAAATCTTCATCGTTATGGAGTTCCGGACTTNCAGAATAGCTGATCTCGACCAAGTCTTACCCCTTCAAAGTTACGTATGGCAATTCTATAGAGTTCCGGACTTACTAAAATAATAAACCTGCTTATGTCAAATGTCTTGGAAAACCAAAACATATAATCTCTTAGTTTTTATATAGGGTTACTATTTTACCCTAGGCACCGCTGTCAAATAATATTTGATGACGTGTACTTCCTGAGCTCTAATAGAGCTCAGGCGATAAAATCTAAGCGATAAAATCAAATGCATACATCCATTTTCACAGTTATTTAAAACAACTTAAATGTCGCAAAAAAAAAGTTCCGAGATTTTATCCAAAACTCCCATTTGAGTCATTTGGTCAATTTGCATCATAGTGAAAAATGTTGGAATGATAAATTGTGGGCCTGAAATAATGGAATAAAGCCGAATAAAGCCAATCATTCAAATAACGTCTCCTGGAATTGTTGCCCTTGACGAAAGTTTTTTTTACTTGAAAAAAGACATAAAATAACTAAAAACTAGGGGTCCAGGTGGCTCGATGGGTAAAGGC
>JXPH01051326.1:0-10080 GCA_001014845.1 Mochlonyx cinctipes | reverse complement strand
AAAATTATCATGTGAAAACATTTTCCATCAGGCCCACCTTCAGATTGGTACGATATTCTCATATTTTTATCAGATATTTTTCATTTTTTTTTTCATTTTTAATGTGATTCTTAGGGCTATTTTTCATGTTCTTAAAAGAGTCACGGACGACCAAGCTGTATTATGGTGCACGAAATTAAATTAAACACGTAGAACAAAGAAATATGATCGAAAACTGAAAAATCAAGTTAGGTCAAGTTTGACTGTATTTCTGGTTTTAGTGACCTTCAATTTTTTAACAAGAACAAAAGGTGCACTAGTGGGTTAATAATTTAAAATCTTCTCTCATTCCGGATAAGATGGTTTCGAACGATTACTAGCACTGAATAATGCCGGCAATGTGGTATGACCAGTATGGAAATAGAAATCAGACAGCGTAAACTTAGATGGATCGGCCACGTGCTACGAAAGGACACAACGGAGTTGCTAAAAAAGTTTAGGAGTACTGTCCTCGGGAAGGAACCAGATCCAGAGGCAGACCACGCCAAACTTGGCACCGTTCCGTCAAGTCATAGTTGGGTGTACACAACGCTGAATGGGGTGACGTAATAGCAATCGCAAGGGATCGAATGAGATGGAATAGAACTATTGATTGTCTGTGTCTCCACAGGCAAAATAGGCTTTTAAGTAAGTAAGTAACTACTCTCATTCTAAAACAGTCCTTGGTGGAAGGAAGAAGAAAAGCTGCAAAATTAAATTAGTTTTTTTTTAAGATTATTTGTTTTAGATGAAAGTAAGGCAACAGGGTCACTGTTAATGATCTTAAATTTAAAAATCATATTTTTCATATTAGTTACGGGTTATAGATCATTGCATTTGAAGTTTTTTTATAACGAGCGCAAAAAAAGTTATAAATCGCATTTTAAATTTGTTATGTCATGGGAGGAAGAGGAAAATTTACATACATCTTCTTTACGAAGTTTTTTAAGATGTAGAGAGCCACAAAGTGAAGTATAGCTTTTCTTCTTTATTTACAGAGCTTTTTATCATGGGAACTTGTTTTAAATTGAAAAAATATCATACGAGTATGTGCCAAAAATCAGTCATCATATAAAGAAAGTCTCTTCGGAAAGATGCTACCTTTTGCTGCCAGTTAATACCTTAATACAAAAAATTAATTTATCCTAGGACTGATGAGATGACAGAATTTTGTAACCCTTTCCTAGGAAACTGGGATGAAAATCGGGCAAATATCTTGTTCTCAATAGATCGAAGCAGCTGGTCTTCTGTATGGACGTAATGTTTTCTTCATTTTTAAAACTATGGTGGTACCTTCCTCAGGCAAAATACATGAGTTCTCTGATGAGTATCTTCAGAGTAATTCCAGAAAATCTTGAAAGCACCAGGAATGGATGGTATTATCTAAAATTTGGGATAGGAACTGTTCTTGAGTACTTACTAATAGCACATATTCAACATTTGAGCTCATTCCGTCATTCAAATCTAAGATTCTTTAAAATTTCAAGTGCATAGAGGTGACGAGATCCCGAAACCCTAGGCTTTAATTTTGTTGAGAACTGTTTTTGAGAAAATACTATAAATTTAAATTCCAAATTTGAGCACATTGTGATAATTATAAGTCCAGATACCTGAAAAGAACTAGTGAGTTTGATTGGGAGCGTCAAATTGAATAAAAATTACGCGAGTTATCGTATTGACTGACACACGCAATTGCATTCAAATATTTCAGAAAATTTGCAAGAACATGATCATTAGTGTGTCTCTACTTTTGGCTTTTTGCTGATTCCTGGGGTCACCCCCTTAAAAGATTCACATTCAATTAGGTCTTATAAACATATTATAATTTGACGCCGATTGGTTCAGTTTTCAATAGTGCTACCAGATTGAGAAGACACTAGAGTCCATTTTTAAACAATTTGATAGTCAATAACACAAGAACGGTACGGGATAGAAGAAATGGTCCCAAAGAGTTTTTTTTGCTCATTTGGACAGGATCTTTTGACCTGTGTTCAAAATTATTCCGCTCTAAAAGTAAAACTAAAGGTGGCCTTAGGGGTGGTTGAACAACAAAAAAATTCAAAATTCAAAAAAGTGTAGGGGGAAAACTTGCGTTTGGATGTGAAATGAAAGCCCTATAAATTTCAGCCCGTTCAGTTGATGTCTAGGTGCATTTGCGTTTCGCCTGTCCTCCAATTTTATTAGGCTCAATTTGAAGCAAAAACGTCTAAAAAATGAATGACTAAAAATACGGTATTTACAAAAAAAAAAAAAAATTGTTTTCTTGGTGGGCCTTAAAAGTCTTATATGGCTACCCTAGTTTTTTCAAGAATAATTTTTTTCCAATATTTTTTTTATTATTTTTCAATAAATTTAAGCATTAGCCTGTCAAGAAAGTATCAGGTTTCCTTAAAGTTTGGAAAAGTTATGGGCTTTTGAAATCATGGCCTTATAAAATCTATGATTTTTGATATGCCTGGACATTGAAATTTGAAACAGCCATAGTTTTTTTTATGTAAGAGATAGAATAAAAGTTTATGGTTAAAATGAATCCAAATTGACTGTAGATTATGCGCTTGCTATTAATTTTTGCCAAAAAAAAATTTAAGAAGCTTTTTTGGTCAAAATACTGCTACAAAATATGAATTTTGACCGTTTTTCTTAACTTTCGCTAGACCTAGACGTCAACCGATCGCACTGAATTTTTTTTTCCCCTACACTCTTTTAAATTTTGACATTTTTTTGTTGTTTGACCAACCCTTTTGGCCATAGCTAGCCAGGCTAACTTACTTGATTTCACCTGAGGTCAAAAGATGTAGTCTAGGTTTTTAAAAACAAGACCACATTATCAGATTTGATGAGATAGTTTTTGTATGACTTTTTTTGGAGTTTTACTAGTGAAACCATCAGATTTTATCTTTAAACTCGATTATTTCAGGAACCTATAGAGCTAGGCATTTTGCCTATTATGTACTGTTTTGAAGGCAAATAAATTTTCTTTAATTTTGAGCAAACAATAGAGCAACGTAGGAAACCACAAGCTTTTATTTTTTTCCTTTCAGCCAAATCGGTTGCGAGTTATGGAGGACACAGAGACACACAGAAACCCACACACACAACCACATTTTTTGTTGTTGATTTTTTTTCGTGTTCCAGACCATTTGGAGTATCTTTTACCGAGGAACCAAAATTTTTAAAATTTACCTTTTACTTCTGTCTATAGGTGGAAGAGAAGCTGAAATTAGAAAGAATTGGTTTTTCTGAGGTCATTGACCCCAAACTTTGAAAATGCATATCTAAATAACGGATCATCTTTCGAGCCCCATTCAAATATTATCAATAATTACTAAACGATATTTATCAATATGCATAAAAAGGATTTCTTTTAACTGTCAAAACTTTTCGTACAAAGTGTCCAAAACCGGACCTCGGTGGCTTCTTAAGCTAATAGCATAAAATATCGGTCTCAAATATTGTACAGATATTTTAAGGTCTAAATGAAACGTTTTAGGGGGTGACTTCAGAAATCATAAAATAAGGGACACCCTAATCTCAATACTTTAAAAAATTGAACCGCAACAAGTAGTCACAAAAAATAAAATAAACGTTAAATGGTTCGGTTAAAATGAGTGAAAATATTTTGGTAATTTGTTTCCTATGTTTACACAATTTGTATGCATTTTCCACATTTTCCATTAAAAAAAGAAGAAAAAGAATGAAAAATGAAACGAAAATAAATTAAAAATATTTTTAACACTCTTTTGAATGTTTCTAAAATTTGGTGCCATGTTAATTTTTCTTTTGTATTGTTTAAAATTAAAAATTGTGTTAAGGGGATTTTATGATTTATAATGTATGTTAATGCTTTCCTAAAAATAGATGGAGCTGAACCTAAAAATATAATGCATTAGATAGGTATGGGCGCGTGACATTTAATTTGATTGGAAATTAAATCCATAATTGATATTATGGAATATTTAATAGTATTATATCTATCTATATAATAATAATAATGGGAGAATTAAATGACAGAGATAGAATGGAGAAAAATTATCCTCAACAATTGCAGATTGGCGTTTCAAATTCAAACATAAACCTAAACTCAATTAAATTCAAATGATTGATGGTCACGATTTTGAATAATTTAACGATCAAATCGTACACAAAATATATCAAATTCATCGTTGTCTGCCAATATAATTACGATTTGCATAAAACAGGGTGCAGAATGAGCATAAAATATTCAAAATATTGTGGAAATCATTCAAAACTAAATTTCAATTATGTTTATTTGCACGACAAAACACAATCATTTTTTCAACGTCCAAAATGTGGAGAGAAAATTGAATTATGACTTCAATTAGGCTTAAAGCTTATAACTGCAAAATATGAAATAAAAATTAATAATGTGCCACACGCCATTTTACTTCTTTTTAATGTAATAATAAACGTCAAGCGCTTCTGAAATTATTATTATTTTATTACGTTATTATATTGGATTTGAAGGGGAGGGATGTTTTAATTAGGAGATTTTATGCCCTCCCTCCCCCAACAATGTCCATCACAACCGAGTTCAGTTCCCTGCACGTCAATTTATTATTTTATTTTTGCATGCAGCACAACAATCTCAATCAGCGCTAAAAAAACTCTATTTAAGGCTACTGGCTATGTAAAAAATAATAAAAAATTATTAAATCGTTTTTGATGTCTAAATTTATTACAAAACCGACTGCAGTTTGTTACTGCTGCAATAAATATAATTTAATTCAACTGTTTTAATTTAACAACAAGTAAATAAATCAAAATGTAATTTCGAACATGATTCTTGCATTGTTATTGTTACATTTATGTTTCAATACTCTACTCGCGAATAATCGTTTACCTTATTTTAATTTTTAAATTTACTTTTTCGATGTCGATCATAAATTCAAACTGCCATTCGCGATCGCGGAGCTAATCAGGAATGTTTTGAAATTTTTCATTGATTTTAAGGATTTTTTTCGGTGGGATGTACACGGTTTTTATGAATAATTAGCCACTAGTTGGCGATGAGTTGAGTGAACGCAATGATGAGTGGGGTTACATTATAGCCACCGCTTTGAATCTAACAAGATCGAAACATACTATTGGCCGGCTGTGTCCCACAAAAGGCCATAGGTCAGGTCTTAAGTAAGTAAGTAAGTAAGTAAGTAAGTAAGTAAGTAAGTAAGTAAGTAAGTAAGTAAGTATAAGTTGGTGATAAGTGTACAGAATACAGATTGAGGGTTTCATCATCATTTAATCTTGTTTGTCCACGGAGGAACATAGGGAATCCTTAAAGTTTTGCCACTTTATAAATGCGGTTAAGCGTCAAATCCATGTTTTTCCTCTACTTTCCGCTTTACGTCTCATGGTTCAATTCCATGTTTTCTTTAGATGGCCTATTGGACCATATGGCCTGGAGTATTAGCAATCCAGCCTAGTGTTACTTTGGTAACATCATCAGAAGGTTTCTGCAATTTATGTCCGATCCAGTTCCATTTGCTCCATCTTATCTATACTGACTTTTTTTAAAAACTTTTTAGCTTTTCATCACTATCATTCAATAGATGAAAAGGTTATGGATTCAGTAAAACAAAAAAAAAGTTGTTCCAAATGGTGAAACGTGTAAAAAAATTATAAAAAAAATTTTTGAAAGAATTTTTTTGTCTGTGTGTGTCTGTGTGTCTGTCTGTGTCTTCAATAACTCGCGCAATTCTCAACCGATTTGGCTGAAATTTGGTGTGGAGGCTTCGAGTTTTTAATGAGTTCGTTAATGAGCCTAATCGGGCCACGGGGTCAGGGGGCGCCCATACAAACTCACCAGAATTTTCCAGAAATCTTGAGTTCTAATGATCGAAATGAGCTCAAATTTTGAACATAATTTTGTGGTAAGTGCCCAAGTACAATTTCTTCAAAAGTTTGACCACGGGACATCGGGATCTGGGGGCTCCTGTGTACCAGGAACTTCAGGATTTCTCGAGTTCTAGTGATCGGAATGGCTAGTATTCAAGAACAGTTCCTAAATAAGTTTGACCCTGGGACATTGGAATCTGGGAGCTCCTAAGTACCAGGAACTTCCAGAATTATTGAGTTTGAATGATCGGAATGAGCTGAAATTTGTAATATAAGTTTATGGCAAGTATTCAAGATCAGTTCCTAAAGAAGTTTGGGACATCGGAATTTGCGGGCTCCTATCTTTAAGGAACTTCTAGATTTCTGGTGCTCTAGAGATCGGAATGAGCTCAAATTTGGAATATAAGCTTATTGCCATTACCCAAGAACAGTTCCTATGCTAAATTTAGGATACAATTATCCATTCCTAGTGTTTTCAATGACCAGACTTTCTTGGATAACTCTGTAAATACTTTTCCGATCCTCTTCAAAATTCGCACATATCATCTTTGTCTAAGTCTCAATCAAGTTCGTATCACAAAATGTACAATAAATATGATGAAACGCTACATAATCCACTTTGTGTTTTCCTACGTTTTTTAATTCTACATTCGATATTCTACACTATAAAATAGTAGCATTATGTCTCCAAAAGGGTATAAATACATGTAATCGTTATCAGTATGACTCAGCTACTTGGTATACCTCCACTCCTTCCGTCGCTATAGCTTTTCTATAGCTATATGAGCGTAGATATCATCGCTCCAGTTTATTTGATATAAGAAGCTTGATTTAGACGTTGGTTTCCAGCTTTTTGGTATGCTTCTGCTCCTAACGTCACTCCAGTTTTTTTATTTTCTTCGTATCTATTGTCACTCCGGTTGCCTTCGTTGCTCGAGCTTATTTGATGTAGGAACTTGATTTCAATGTTGTAACGATTACATGTTCAAAATTTCAGCAATATTCCGAGTTATTAAAGAATATCTGGTATTTTTAAATGGATAGAGCTACAATAAATTTAAGATAGGGAATATTGTTGAACACTCAACTTGTATTTCAATTTTCAACTTCTTCATTTATTTCTCAGAATATCGTTGAATTTCTGATACATATATTTGTATGAGAGCCACCATACCAGAATATTTCGAGCAGTTACTAACCAATCAATCATTGAAGAAAAAATTTTGGAAAAATTCCTCAACACGCAGGTAAAATGTATTGAGTTAAGCAATACTTAAATTAGAGAATATTTTAAAAACACGAATGACAATTGTGATAAAACAAAAATGGGCA
This sequence comes from Mochlonyx cinctipes, assembly GCA_001014845.1. NCBI lineage: Eukaryota > Metazoa > Arthropoda > Insecta > Diptera > Chaoboridae > Mochlonyx > Mochlonyx cinctipes. Next base: position 2,877 of record JXPH01051326.1, on the reverse strand, counting down.
AACTTGTCGAAAATTTTGCAGTCAGCTGTCAAATTCGTCATTCATTTACTATCTTCTGCTAGAGATGTCAAGTCAGCCATTAAATTCTTAGGTAATAGGCTTTTGAATTTTGGCATAAAATTATGAAATAGTATTGGTTAAGGAATACGCATGAATGTTTACCAAAAATAAGAATGTGTATTAAATTTTGAAAATGTGTAGCAAAATATTATAAGGTTTATCAAATTATGGGAATGTGTATCTTAATATTGAAGAATATCAGTTATGAAGGTGTATAACATTATTGAAGAATGTGTATCAAAATATGACACTTCGTACCATAAATGTTCATTAAATTTTGACATTGTCTGCCAAAAATATACCCCTCTATGGTGACCCTTAGAACCCATGATGGCTGCACGACGACCATATGACAGCACACATGACGTCCACATTATGACCTGCCTTGGCAATCCCCTAATTTTATGTATTTTTGAAGTTTGCAACACAATTAAAAATTCGAAAACAAAACGCAAAAATTTGCAGTACAAGATTTAAAAAGTTTCATGTTTGGTACACATTGTTAAAATTTGCTACACAATTCAACTGCGTGTCATACATCTCCAAATATTTCTACCACAGATTCAGTTTTGCTACAAAATTCAAGAATTTTGGTACACAAAACAAGTATTTGCTAGATAAAATTAGATTTTGATACACATTTTTATGAAGTTTGCTACACATTTTATAGTTTTGATGCACATTTTTTCAGATTTTCTACACCTTTTTTAAGATTTGATGCACGATTAGAACTTCTTGCTTTACATTTTACAGTATTTTTGTAGCTGAGAAATTACTTCCGTCGAATTTTGTAGTGCGAAGATTTGATTCGATAAAATTGGGGATAGAGTTGCCAAAAACAACATGTTTTAAGTTAATATTATAAGTATCCCTGAAAATATTGCACTCTCCTTTATAAGAAAAAAATCAAAACCAATTCATTTGAACCATCGCATTGCATCGCACAGAGATAAATTTCACTGATGATGATCCAGTATATCACCAAAAAGAGATCTAATTTTAATGAGACACACGCGTATCGAGTAAATGATCATAATTAAACCATAAACATTGGGGTGGTCCTTATTTAGATCACTTTTGAAACCCGAATGGGACAACCCCCAGAATATTATGTTGGGTCTAGAAAAAATTCTAAAAATAATAATTTTTTGTTCAATTTAGGCAGTGCTACACAGCTAAAAATTTTGTAGCAATTTTACTATGACTTGATAGTCAATAAGCCGTTTTTTATTTGGGTAATATTACTATAAAATTTATAGTAAATTTTTAAAATTTCTCGTAAATCCACTTCCAACTACTAGTGAAATTATAGATTAACATAAAATTACAATCTAATTGTAGTAAAATTTAATTTAATCTAAAAACTAGTAGGTTTGATACTAAAATATTTTCAAATTACTATTAATTAATCTATGTATCGATTTTTCTCCAATTGGCCTCATTTTTAAATTTATTTTCTGCATCTAAATAAATTTTTTCAGGGGTGTTTCATTCGAATTTCAAATGTAATCTAAATAAGGTCCACCCTAATAAACATGCTTTAAAAGCGAGGGGTTTTTTGATGAAAAAAACACCGAAAAAATACTTTTCGTTTGTACAAAAAAGAACTAGTTCATAATGAGATGAGATGAGAATGTGGATGGGGAATTAAGACGAGAAGACACATTATGCCTTCAGTCTATTTATTATAATCTGTCTACTCTTATGATACTTCAAGTACTTCTCAGACGAGTGCTATTTATGGAAAATCCTTTTGAAGCATAATTTTAAAAATAAACATACTTTTCTTTCTTTTCCTTTTAAAAATAGCGTCTTTTTTTTGACAAAAAATGTGATATTCGATCCAGTTTTTATGAAAACTGTTTTAGGTTTAATTTATTTACATTTCCCTCCAGACGATTTATGGGGCTTGGATGGATTAACGATCAATTAGTTAAGCATTTTTCTTGGATTTTTTTTTTCTTCGAAGTTTAAGGTTTAGACTTGGAGGAAGGAAGAGTTAATTTATTTTTTTTATGTCGATTTTAAATTGCTTTTTAAATGTCATCTTGAGTTACAAGTGAAACTTGATACCGATTGTTATTTGTTTTTGGTTTTTTGTAACAATTTTTTATTTCTTATTTCTGATACAAGAATGTTGAGGAAGATTGAAGATTAAATAAACTTCACAGAAAAGGTCAAGTTAAACAGAAGAGAATCTGTTATAAAATAACACTTGAGACAGGAACCAATCAGTTGGCCAACGTACATTAATGGAGGTCAAAACATGTCAGCGATAAGATGTCATGAGAAAAAGCTTATATCAAAATACCAATTCTCAGGTTTTAGAGGGCTTATAGTAAAGCGACAACTCAATAGCTTGAGAACTAGAAGAGATTAAAAGGACAGGAGTTAACGTGAAAAATGTGGCGCACCTAAAAACCTAGAGCAGTACGATTTCATTATAGGCTGACTTATAATACTTTGACTGCTCTAGTAGCTCGACAAGTAGTCTCCCTATGACCTACTAAGGTACGGGTTCAAATCCGACCCGTGGCAATTGAATGAACCAGCGTTTTTTCCTCGTTGTCGAGAAGGTAAGTTACTGTCTGCGCTAATATTAATGAATAATTGGGTAAACAAGGTGATTTCCGACATGTATCGTCAGAGCCATGCTGTCAAAAATATACTCGCTGCAAAAACGTAGGTCTGGGATGGAAGGCATGAATGGCGTTCATGTCAAAGAGATTAGTCAGTTTCCTCGCAGCAACAATTGAACACCACTTGATGGGCTTATGTACTGGTAACTAATTTTACCGCACCTATTGTACTGTGATG
>JXPH01051243.1:12238-27525 GCA_001014845.1 Mochlonyx cinctipes | reverse complement strand
CTGTGTGGCTGTGTCCTCGTACTAGACGAATATGAAATGTGCTGACCCTGGCCCCAGTATACTGATAGGAAATGGTCCATATTGAATGCAATCATCTTTGAGATAATTAATTTAAATTTATTAAAAGGGCTAACCACCTAGAGTTGGTTAAGTAAATCAATTGAAATTATTTTCAAAATTTGCAGCATTAAAAAATTATCTGAACTGGAAAGTTTTTAAAGATTAGTAAATTGTGGTCCTGTAAATCCTATGGAATATCTACAAGACCAATAATGTGATTTTCAAAAATTACACAGTAAAAATGAATCTAAATTCACTCCGATTTACAGCTAAAATTGCCTTTAAGTAAGTGTAAAGTAATTACTCCGCCTAAATATAGACTATTTCTCCATATAAATGTAAAGGTAAATTTACCTGTAAATCGGTGTATCCAGAATTACAACCGATATACAGGTAAATTTGCCTTTATTTTTTTTACTGTGTAGAGTTGATAACAACATGCTCACTCAAAAATAAGAAAATACTTTTACATGGGGAGATTTACAAATAAATTACAACTATTACTAGGGAATAATTTTATATGGGATTTGAAATGCTTATTTTTTATGCGAGGAAATATATCCTTAAATCGGATAAAACTTATCCTTATATAAGATAATATTTACTTTCATTCTTACCGTGAAATTCAAATCATAATAACTTTAATCTGACTGAATTTTATGATCTAGACATAGACTTTGCCTTCGTCTGAAACTGGAATACACAATTTTTGACCATTTTGACCATGTTAGGCTCGTCAAAAAAATAAAGCGGTAACATGTATATAAAAAGCTTCATATTGCAATAACTTTTCCAATTATTTTATAGCATTTTCAATGCACATTGCTTCAATTTCTAGAACTAAATAGATCGAGCATGATACTTTTTACCAGTATATATGTTCAATATGGAAATCATCATGACTTACCAGAAACTCAATAAATTCGCTCTATCATCATTTTAAACTATTCTTACCTGAAAAAAAGAAAAAATAGAACATTAATAAGTATTAAAGATAATTTTATCTCTGTATCATTTAACAAAAAGTAATCCCCTCAAACAGCATTATAATAATATTTTAAAAAGATTTTAATCATCAGCTCAGAAGGTTATTGGTTTGTTGATGATCTTTTCACAATATTTAAAATATTTTACAAAAATCAATTGAATTTTTCATCTTCATTCCACCTTATTTAATAGAAAATCTCCTACTTTGAAATGTAGAATTATAAATCAAAAAACAAGATTTTAGATCTTTGAACAGCAGTAACAAGAAATAATAACACTCCTTAGTCTTGTAATTGTGGAAAATAAACTATTATTTATTTATTTATATATCAAAAGATGAGCCAATAAATTTTATATTGTGCATTTATAATAATCTTGTAATTGTAACCTGTTTTGCCTTTGCAATTCTCTTTGAATTTGATTTTGAATTTGAATTTGAAATCCTAGCATGAAGTCTTCTGTCACGATTCTTTACAATAATTGGGGATCAACCAAGTGTTTTTATTTTGTCAAGGAAAGATTTCTACTGTGCAATTGAGACATTTAAATATTAAAGGTTCACATTTTAATTTTTGATTTTCTAAGAACTGTTATAGTTTCAGCTTAAAAAAAACTAATCAATCTTTGAAATGCCAATGCTGTATGAAATCAACAATCACTTTTTCTGCAGGTAATTTTTTCTTGTCATTAATTTTGACACATCATCTATTTTTATGACGGAACAGGAGTGTTTTTTTAAAGCACCACAATCTGGAAATAATGATTTTTAAATTGTATTGACAACCTATACGCTTGTAGTCCCTTGTTATTAAAACAAAAGACTGAAATTGAAAAGCCACGAACCCTTTGTACAAAATTTTACAATCTATTGCCCCAAGAATCTAGAGCTCCCACGCAAAAACTCTAGGATTTTCTAGATCTACTAAATTACTCTATTGTTGAACAGCTGAATAGGTATTGAATTAAGATTAATCTATACTTATAATAATAATATACTTAATATACTTTGTAGATTCGTATTCGTATGAATGTAATAATGATGCAACAATAATTGTAGCATGGCATTGCAAGGTCATCAGTTAAATATATTTTGTATTATTACCAAAATAACACAAAAATAATCAAAAGACTTAAACGACTATTTACAAGACACGAACCCCTTTTAACAGAATTTTTGTTCGATTTATAAGTTACTTTAATAAAATATTCATTTTTTATAACAGTTTCAATTAGTTGTTCTGTTCTGCTATAAATTCAATCACGGATACAGAACAAGAATGCACGTCAATCAGCAATAGAATATTATTATGAGTTTAATATTAATGGCTCTACAATTTAAATAAGAACAATATTAATAAACCGCGTGAATTGTTAAGGTAACATAAAATAAAAATAACAACAACCACACCCAGTTCTATATTATAGTGTTGCCACATACTACACAATATACACAATTAAAATAAAACTAAAAGTTAAAAATGAATGTCATACAATTTTTTTATTCGCCTCAAACATGATATTTGCTTCAGCTATAGAATAACTATATAGTAGGAGGCAAAAAGTAAGTTGCTTTTCAATTTATTCTCCCCCAGCCACTAGCACTGTCCAACCAGTTTCTCATTCGAAACAGATTGTGCAGCAAAAAAAACTAAAGTAAATCAAATAAAAAAGTGTGACTGGTTGTTGCTTGTAAAAACAAACTTAATACCGTCCGTAGAGGTTTTTTAGTTCGGAAAATAAACATGAAATCAAAAAATTGAACAATTGAATTTCCTGACAAACTTTTAAGTTATTCAATTGCTAAAATTATAGTTATGGGAAGTTTTATATTTTTTTTAGTTTATTACGCAGAAAAATTCCAAAAATTTCTTATTGAAACCAAAATTTAAACTTCACAGGGGCCGTTTTTGAGCTTAAAAAGTTCTAAACACACATTCTTGCAAAAGCTGCTTCAAAAATAAATATCTTTTAAGTAAAAAGGAATTTATTTGCACTAGCCAAATACTAGACAACTTACGGTGTAAAAACACAACATAAAAAGATAAAATATAGAGTAGATACCATACATATGTACCATTGAAATGGTCAATCATTGTAATTATCAACTATAAATAAAGAACACAATTTTCTTGAAGTATTTTTGAGCTCTCCGAAGGTTATTGTGGTTAATATATATTTTTATTATTATTTCATAATTCTCTGCTCTTGAAACTCTGTAGACCATTGTTTGAAAAAACGTATTAGGAATTGGCACAGGTTCTTGAAAGTTTTGGCAAAGCCGGATGATATGAATACTCTTTGCAAGGGCACTCATTCAACAAATTGAAATTGAAAATTGAAACAGTTTCATTATTAGTGACCTTATTGAAACAAGTCTTTTTCGTTCTGTACCTAAATTTGTACACTACTTAAAAAATATAACTTGAGGTTCGTGTCTTAAAAGTAATTGAAGTCTTTTGTTTTGCTACTTATAAAATAACATATTATTTGGCGGTGAAACTATTTCACATAATGATCAAAACAATCAAAATAAAATGTTACTAAGATAATATTTCTAAAATCTATACAATCTCTATATTAAAAAATATATACCTATTTAAAAGAAAGTGATTTTGAATAAAGAAAACTTTTTTTAAAAAATGAATGTATGGTAATAAGGTCGCAATTTAGTCGATTTTCACATTTGATAAACACAAAAGATTGAAAAAGTGTTCGAAATTTGCAATCATATGTCATAAATTAAAATAACGTGCTTTCAAATTTTATTATTTTATTATTTTGTCAATTATTGTGTAGGAAAAGATTGGGTAACTTGGACTTTTGAACCCATTTTGAATTTATACGGATCTTTCCGAAACTGTCCCTGAAAATCAATCTTGAAATAATAGAAAAATTATAAATCGAAAACTTTGCCAGGCAACTGTAAAGTAGTAAGAAGCAAATTTAGGTATTTGCCGTTGTTTTGGATAATTGCAACCTACCATTTCAATAGAAGAGAATGTTCATTGATTCTAAATATTCTTAGATCTAGATGACGACGCCGCTTAAAGTTTTTTTGTTAAGGAAAATTGTTTTTTTTTTTTTTAAATTTTAGATGTGATAAATAGAAAAAGTCTATAAATTGAGTCTGCCACGATCTATTACCTATAGCAATATTGATATGATGGTAATGAATGTCTTCCTACATAGTCTTAAGGGTTTATAGTTTCTAATAATATTTAAAGCTTATTCTTACACCGATTCCAGTTTGGGTTCTCAAATTTTAGTAAAAGCTATAATTAAGACGTGGTACGTTCCGTCATCACAAATGTCTTGCCCTTGTTACCGAAAATATAAACAAACACGCTCTGCAATAACATTAAAAAATCGTGATGAAAGTTGTGATATTGAATGCAAAAACTGTTTCCGAAAATTAACAAATTAATTAAGTAAAACAAATTAAAATGTCATGCATCCATACTCCAAATAATTCAATTTTAATATTGTTAAGTTGTTGTTTTATTGCTTCATTATCCCAAGGTGAATTTATATTGGATTTTTGTCTTCTTTAGTTTAAATCGATTCTTTATAATTATCTTTCAAGAATATAAAGAGATGGTTAATCACAAATTATGGTTGATTGAGCGATCAGTCGACCTTCAAAATAATCGAGAGAGACACTTTTAATTTGATCAACCGACCTATTCAACATGTAATGTAAAGATGTAGTGAAGAAGAGAAGAAATTTCCCAATAACCTAGTTTACCACATCAAAAAGCTAAACTAGAAATGTATATGCAAAAAACAAGTAATTCTACTAAAAAACGAAACCATATGCGGCACGATGTTGTTCTACGACATTTTCATTTCTATTCGATACAATCATTGCATTTGAATTCAAAATTTCTACTTTTGTACGATTAGCTGCGAGTCCAATCCAAAGCGAAGAGCTTTTTGAATAAATTGTTGCTTCTTCTTGAAATGTAAAAGATGAAAAGAAAATGATTTCTCTGATTCAATTATGTTGCTGTCTGCTATGCTATCGAAGAGTTACACAGAAAAAATAAAAGCAAATTTAACCGAAATAACAACTAGTTTACTGTTAAAGTTAACACCTTGTCCTATGGTGAAAAGGCCTAATCAAAATAATGTTGCCTCCTATATTGCTATTTTTAAGGTCAACCCTCTAGTACCCATGTCCACCTCCAGGATATTTTAATATTTTTTTCCCCGATACTTATGGCTAGGTTTTTCGGTGATCAAATGGGCTCTTGGCAAATATTTTTGGAAAACGAAAAACATTTAATCTGAATAAATATTTGGTATTCGGGACTTTAAATTAACATACAGTAATTTTTGAGTTAGAAAAACTAGGGGAACTAGAGGATTAAAAGAGAAAAACTTGAATAAGAAAGACAAATGAACTATGAGATCATTAAATGTTTGTATGGTCTGCCAAAGGATTGTGAAAAACCTCAAAGACCTATAAATTAAATTAATTTTGAAATTACCGAATAGCGAATTGGCTTTCATTTTTACTGTGTATACAAATGTACTCTCTTGATAATGATGATGCTAGCGTATTATGATTGAAAATTTCATATTTTAATTTATGTGGAATGAATTCAATTTATGTATTTTCATTATCATTACATTTGAATTGAATCAGTCTAATAATAATAATCAGCTGAGGAAAATTATCAGTTGTTGAAGCTTGCGTACATTAACATAAATTCAAATTAGGCTAATTTTGCAATTTTACAATTATTCAACTGGTGCATCATTAGTTCAGCGTGATAGACAATTGGTTATGTCATATTGCACATTTTATTAAGAGGGATTTAACCAGAGCACGTAGTGGTTTGAACTCTAAGCCATCGTAGTTTTTCGTACTGTTTTCTCTGTACTCCCTAGTATTTTGGGTAGAGTATGCTCACAATTTGGCTATTTAATAGAAGTTTGATATGAGATTTAGTAAAAGTATGATCGTTCACTATGATCAAACGATCTGCCGACAAATTTGTTTTTCAGATTAGAAGAAGAAAATTAATTTCAAACCATGAAGGCAAAAAATAGTGATCGAGAAAACATGAGCTTCTGAAAGCAGTACGGGGGAATGACTACATCCCTAGCACTATTTATAAGCTAGGAGACTTTTTAATAAGTTTCTTTTTTCTCTTTTTCCTTAAATTCCCAAATTTATGACCACGTCACAGTTATGGAGAGCAGCAAGCATTTTGTCAAACCTCCATAAGTATCGAACTATCAAAGTTAGGCTGCAATGAAGACGAAAAGGAACTGCACAGTAAGAAAACAGTACTAATTTCTTATTATAAACTGAACGGGTTGTTCAAAAGAAGTTTGAAGAAATCGAAGGAAAGTACCTACATTCTTAAGAAAACTCCATGTCTATATCATGTACACTCCATGTCGACCCAAAGTCAATATGTCAACATGATTTATTATTCTATTCAATGCGATTCACGTATAAATAAGTAAGAGCTGTTTATAGATGAACCCATAATTCCACTTTTTCTTCAAAATATATCCAAAGTACTGAATCAGTACTACTGATCATCAATCAGTACCTGGAAAATGACTGAACCTGTTGCTAAGAAAATTCAGACATTTGTCAATCGATGTCTGCAACAAGTCCATTGTATAAGATGACCTTGAACGATTACTAACATCAAATTATGGTAGCAATGTGGTATGAATAGTACACTGATAGATTTTTTATTATGGAAATTTAGATCACGCATTTCAAATAAATTTCACTGCTTTGATCTATTTTTCTAAGTTCTTTTATCTAATCTGATTAGTTAAAAGATCTAAAATTATGAAACCGTTGAATTGATGTATTTAATAATAATTTTTTTACCTAATAAAAATAGATAAAAAATCCTTTATTTTTGTACAATTTCACCATTTTTAAGAACCGATCTAATTGAAAAAAGGGCACGGTTTTACGCATGTTTTGAGCAACTTATTTATTATTTAGATAGCTCGTTTTTTGTGTACGGATAAATAAATCAGAAAACGCAAACGGCCACATGCTACGTAGGGGTCCAATGGAAACCGATTCAGTAGCAAAAGAAGCTTTGGAGATTTGCTCTTAAGAAGGCACTCGGTCCAGCAAAACACACCGGTCCGTTAAATCAGAGTTGAGGCGTTCAACAGAGCTAGACCTGCGGCTTATGGTAGATGTGACTAAAATCGGCGTCATACTTTCGACCCTTTTTCTAAACAAATTGGAGAAATTTTGAGTAAGCCACCGATTTTTTTGTGATTTATGCAACCGGTCATTTACGATTTACTCAAACTTTTACCAACCGTTTATAGCTTGAGTCATATCTACCAAATTTTTATGTAAAATTGTAACTTTTAACCTAACTTATCTCTGGTAAGTTGATAATTTGATATCCAATCCACAGTGTATAAAATTGGAGGCTCCCTAAAGTCTGGTGCACGCAATAATGAACCACTAAGAATTCAACAAGATAGAAAAACACTATTGGCCGGTTGTGTCCCACAAGGGGTCCTAGGCCTTAAGTATAAATAAGTAAAGTTATGATATTATTTGGTAAAAAAATAGATGCTGACCTAATTTAATACACAGTTTCTTTTGTGGTCTTGACCTAAAATAATTATTTCACCATAAAATAATTTCAACTGTCACAACGCTGATCCAATTTTTATTACAACCATAAGTAGTAATATTACCTACTTACTACCAGCATTAAAATAAATTATTTAAAATGTTGAGTTTCGAAATTATCTAACATCGCTGATAAAAAATCTCAAAGCACCCAGACGACCTGCAGACATCATAAAAAATACGAGAAAAATTTTGCCCACCGCTATTCAAATATTTGTTTTTATTTTAAAACTTTACCCATCTTGAGTTGTAACCACAGATTACATCTGTCAATGAATTTATTATCATTCTTCAGATATCCGCAACAAAAAAACAATTGCAGAGAAAACTTTTACTTTTTATCAAATTGTATTCAGTTCTCACAATTTTAACCTATTAAATTAATTATTATAAAACTTTATGATTGAATTTTATTACTCCAAATACACTTTTTTACATTTCGCAAAAAATGCTTCATCTTCACTTCAAAGAAGTCATTTTGCTGCATCAGAAACAGCTACTGATTATTATAATTAGTAACAATGTTTATATTTTAAATTATCACACACACAAATTCTCTAAATTGCCATTTTATTATGCTCGAACGTAGATGAAGGTGGTAAAAGATCGTCTTGAGCAGAAAATAATAAAGAAAAACCTTCACAAGATAAACACTATCATTAATTTGCCATTACATAGCTTTATATTTTCAGTGAAAAAAAAATGAAAATGCAAGCGTTTTCTTTTCTAATATAACTATACGATGCAATAGGTTCATTCATTCATTCAAACCAACATAAACTTGCTATGTACATACAAGAAGAAGCAGATACACACACGATAGATCTACGTTTAACCTACTTCCAAAATATTATGATTTTTCTTTATTTTTTCTACAATTATTAAATTATTATTGGTTCGTTTTTTTCTATTATTTTGAAAAACATAACAATTTATCATAATCACCATAACCATCTTCTTTCTTTTATTGTTGTTTTTCCTTCTGTTTTTGTTTCAAGTTGATGTTAAATTGGCGTTGAAGTGTTTTTTTGTATGAATTTCTAAATCCACTTGTTATATTACTATTATTATTTGTTTATTTTCTTATGTTGCTGGTTATTGATGATGGTGGAACACTGTAAAAAATATTAGTAATTTTCTTTGTATGCATTTAAACTAAAAATACGCAAAATAATAGTGGAAATTCACTAATATTTTTTACAGTGAAGTAAAAAAGGTTTCAACTTTTAAAAGAATATGCTTGACCTCTTGAGGAGGAACGGTGAATTTTTATGAATTCAAATGTCAAAATTTATTTCGAATAGTCAAGTTTTATTTGTAGGCACCTAATTACAAAAAGGTAACAAAACCAATAACGCATAACGATTGCCACCAATTCATGTTATGATGAAAGAGACGCAAAATGTTAACATTGTAAATTGATGCAAAAACCTTGCAACACTTTTTGTGGAAATAAGTAAAGAAATTCAATCCACACGTCATTATTACAAAGACGTTTTTCATTCAGTCTGAGGAGATCCGAGACAGAAATTTGAGATAACATCTTTAAAATGATTTCAATAAATGAAAAGCGACTTGTCGAACAATAATTTATTATTATCTTAGGAAATGCGGTGCTCGTCACTTGAAATTGAGCCTTTTGATTTCAATTGTAAGAGTTAGTATTTCACTTTCGGTTTCACTTTTTATTTTAAAGTAATAATGTCATCAGTGCATTTGAAATTGAGGAACTTAATAAAACAGTTTGAATATATAATGAAGTATGTTTTTCTCGTTTTAAAAAAAATTAATAGGTTATGAGTTGGACAGAAGAAATATTTAAAAAATGAGAAAGGCCACCGGAATTTGGTGGTTTGTATCGGTCAGAGATAGATCAAAAAAGCAAATTTTTAAGTCACTCCTATAAAGTCAATATCAACTCGGGAGTGCCCGAGTTAGGGTCAATGGACGTCAATAGTGAACATAGTTTGACCAAACAAATTTCGGGTGAGATTGTATAAGAGCCCTCAGACCCCGTAGCTTGATTTGAACCATTAATGAACTTGTCCTTACTTTTGTTGAGAAAAGCATTTACAACACAGAAACGCGATTTAGAGCATTTGACGCAACTTTTCCCGAGGGACCAAATTTTTTAATATTTTAGTGAGCCTATAAGCTTTTCTTCTGCAAGTGAATTGTCTAAAATTGAAAATCCCCCATATCAATTTTAAAACGCATTTTGAGCCCCAGCCCAGGAATCATTTTCAACCAAAATTGGGTGGAAGTTTTTCTAGAACTTTTTATGTTTAAAGAAAATTCTTAGACAGTCTGTCCGATTGAGCTGAAATTATGGATGAAGTATTCTTTTGAGAAAATCACCTAATCTATTCATATGGGAGTCGAATAGGACAAAGACTTCTCTGGGCTCCCACACAAAAGTTCGTCGTTTTATAGTTAAAAATGATATAAATCACATCAGTCATTAATAAAATCTTTTGAAATATTGGGTTGGCCAAGATTATTAATTGGTTTGGTTATGCCTGATTACCGATTATTTATGAACTGACGTCATAAATAATCAGTACGTCCACTCTAGTGGCCATAGCGACGTTAGGAGCGGAGGCATAGAAAAACGTAGGAAACCACAAAGTNGTGGATATTGTTTACTTGATGATAAAGATGAAAACCAGGCAATTTTAGCTTACACAAAGTGGATTATGTAGCTTTTCATCATATTTATTGTATGTTTTGTGATATGAACTGGATTCAGACTTCGACAAAGATGATATGTGCAAATTTTGAAGAGTATCGGAAGCGTATTTACAGAGTTATCCAAGAAAGTCTGGTAATTGGAAGCACCAGTAATTGATAATATAATTCCAAATTTGGCATAGAACCTGTTCTTGGATACTTACCAAAAGCTTATATTCCAAATTTGAGCTCATTCCGATCACGGGAACTCAAGAATACTGGAAGTTCCTGGTACACAGGAGCCCCCAGATCCCGATATCCCGCGGTCAAACTTTTATAGGAACTGTACTTGGGTACTTACCACAAGATTATGTTCAATATTAGAACTCAAGATTTCTGGAAAATTCTGGTGAGTTTGTATGAGGGCCCCCTGACCCCGTGACCCGATTTGGCCCATTAACGAACTCGTCCTTACATTTGTTGAGAAAAGCCTCCACACAAAATTTCAGCCAAATCGGTTGAGAATTACGCGAGTTACCGAGCATACAGACAGACGACGACAACGCAAATGCAACGACAACGACAACGACGACAACAGACACACACACAGACAAAAAACTTTTTGCTCAAAAATTTTTTTTATAATTTTTTTGAAACGTTTCAGAACATTTGGAGCAACTTTTTTTTTGTTTTACTGAATCCATAACCTTTTCATCTATTGAATGATAGTGATGAAAAGCTAAAATTCAGCCATGTTTCTTCAAATATAGATATGATGAGAAAAAGAAAGGAAAGCTTAAAACTATAATTAAAAAACCCTTGCATCAACCAATTTTGCGTTACATGACGATATAAGCTTCAAGCTTGACTGTGCCAATCATTATTCGAGTCTGAAATATCAAGCCCATGTAGCATCTAGCATCTGTCATTTGGGCTTCAGAGTTTTATCAAGGTGGTTCAGAGTGTTGAGGGCTTTTTAGAAGTTGTGACAGAGGCAGTAGGTAGAGTAGTTGTAGAGGTACACACTCAGAATAAAAAGCAGTGAAATTTAGTGTTCTTCGCAGTTTGGCGTGGTGCATATGAGTTGCTGATGGTTGATTCTACTTGTCTACACAGGTAAGCTATATTTCCGAATATATCTTGTTGTAAAACAGGTAAAATTTAAAGGTGAGGCAGGTAAGAGCATGCCTTATGTTTTTTGCACATGAATTTCACTTGTCAAACAGGTAAGTATGCCTTAGCGGTTTTTCACAGATGACTTTTACCGTTCAGACAGGTAAGAGAAATTCACCTGTGAAAAATAGGCAAGGCATATACTCTTACCTGTTTCACCGGTGAAATTCACATGCTAAAAACAGGTAAGGCTTGCTCTAACCTGTATCAGCAGTGCATTTAACCAGCTACAGCAGGCTATTCCTACCTATTTTACAGTGCTGGAATTCACTGGTGAGGTAGGTAAGCTGTAAACGAATGCTTGTAAATGTAGTGGTAACAATAGTGTGTTTGACCTGCTTAGACAGATGAGACTAACTAAAAATGGCTTGTAGATGCTAAAACCGGTGTGTTTAACCTATTTTTTGCCGTGCCTGCGCGCACCGGTACCTATTTGCAGTTTAAACTCTGCTTAAACTTGCTGTGTTTTTGAAAACGCATCGGTATTTTATTTTGAGTGCACCTATAAAATGCTTAGCAATTTTACTATCATGTGAACATGCGATAGGTAATTCTGTGACATTTTTGGTACAAATTTTTTCAATTCCAAATAATTCCATGTAATTCCTCTACAAGTAATGAAAATTTAATCTATTCTTTTAATTTTGATAATTTTCTGCCACCTGGAAGTTAATTTACATGAAAATTGAACGATTTATTAATTAGTGGAGTTATTGCGAAGGTGGTGGAAGCAGTTTTGTAGCTGATTAAGGTTAGGGTGGTGATTGTTGCGAAGGTGTCTGAAAAAGCTGTATGGAGGGCAGGGTCAATCATTTTCCAGTCAAAAATTCCAGATTACTAATTTTTGATTTATTTTTTATTTAAAAATGTTTTTAAAAAATATTGTTTTCCAAAATTTTTCTTTTTTTTTCTTATTCACAAATTTTTCTTTTTTACTAAGTATTTAAAAAAAACTAATGACTATTTTCATTGTAATTAAACACTTGAGTAACAAAAAATATTTTAAACATTTTTGGAAGAGCCTTAAAACATGCTAAAAGACCGTAAATTCCAAAACTTTCAAAATCTCCCCTATTTCAATTGGAGCACATTAGGGCAAGAGCTTATGAAGTTTATCTTACAGATGTAATCCTTAATAGTGATTGAGAAGGATATTGATTTTAGGGTACGCTTCGAGTTTTTTCCAATTTTCATTTTTCTTTTTTACGATTTATGACTAAACGCAGCAATTTCACAGGTCCAAAATGGCTTTATGGCTATGGCTATGTAGATGAAGGGGGTACTTGTTGACGTTGCAAATTTCTCAATTGTATAGGACAAATGAAAATCATAATTGATTATAGCACAGCTTTCTTGACATTTTTCTGATTTTATTGGTAGGATGATTCATAGGTATGATGAATCGAAATAAGTGATTTTTGAAGGATCCTTACAATGTATGACGAATTTATTTTATGGGTTGTATCAAAATTAATCAAATTTATGCAATTAGTTCAATTGAATATCCAAACCATTTGGAATGATATACAATGAATTTGTAAAACACAATCTTTCACAATGCAAAAACACGAAACATACACGTAAAACGTAATGATGTGAGAAAATAGGGGTCAAAATTTATGTTATTGATCAATCAACAATAGGTGGATATGTTATTTTATTTTATTATGGCGCTTACATTGTATTCTGTCAACATAGATAGAGTGATTGATTAACAGTTTGTCTTCTTTTCCTCGGCTTCACCACAAAATAACGCATGTTAAAAGTGGAAATGAGTATAATGAAAGTAGATATCGGTAAAGCGATTAGATCAAATTTTGAATTATGAATTCCAAATTTATCGCCTCCAATAAGACAAAACAATGACAAAAAGAGCTCATTAGTATGTTGCCCGTGCAACATCATGATATATCCAGTCAATAAAAAAATAAACAAAATACATGTTATGATAACTGTTTTCAAAGTGTTTTTCAAAAAGTAAAGTAAAGAAAAAGATATCACTTTCGAATAACTGTTATGTTTTATTTACGTTTACGTTTTTATACTCCAAGTCTTTTAAAAAGAAAAAAAAAAATACAAAAAATTGAATCTTATGAATGAAATCATTATATAAAGTAAAGTGTGATCTTGCGTTAATAATCACCACAATTTTGTGCGTGAAATTTTCACCTTTAAAGTAATCTGCATTTGACACGGAAACCTACAATAAAACCGTAGAAATATCATAATTCATACATAAATGGTATTCAAATATTCAAAATACCGTAAAATGCAGATGATCTTCCATAATTTACATATCCGCTATATAAAAAATAAATACAAAATCCAAGTTCAATGTCACGCGAGATATCGTAAAGTGAAGATTTATTTTTATGATCTTTCCATATGTTTTGTATCTTCTTCATTTCATTTCGTTTATTATTATTAATGTTGTTGTTGTTGTTGTTATTTTGTTCACCTCAGCGCAAAATTTCTCATTTTCTCCTCTTTCATGTCGTTAAAGAAAGATCGACCACAACAAAATTTCAACACAAACAAACACTCGAACGATAATGAAAGTGACATCAAAACATAACGGGTTTTGTCTTATTACTTTTCATCTTCTTCGTTCTCTTCTTCACTTTGATTCTCATTATAATCTCTGGAAGAAAACGAAATTAGTGAAAAATGAAGATGAGGAGATGAGGAACAAAAATAAGATTTTGATAATTTATTGTGGCCATAATTGTTACATAAAAATTACCATTATTATGATGAATGATATTAATATTTATCTGCATGGGAATAAGAGCAATTTTGAGTGATTTCTGAGCGGCATTTTCTTTTTATACGTACGTATAATAAATCTTATTATTAGCCGACCTTTTCCTACTGGAAATAGAATATTGAAGTGCATAAAAGTAGTCTTCTAATTTTATAATTAATTATCTCAATTGGTCAAGTAACTTCGCAAAGCAAAATTTACGTAATTGAAAATTAGTTTAGTTTAATGATGATAAATGACCTGCTCTGCCTAACAGATCTCGTCTACCATTCACTTTCAGTTTTATTTTAGAAGAACCATTTTGAGAAGGAAAGATGATTTCAAGTTTGCAATATTACCTATTGCGGTCACTGAAGCAATAAGTTTTAATTTTACAGTAATTATGAATCATTTTGGTAGCTAATTTATAATTTATAAAAAACTCTTCCGATGTAATATTGAATAAAATTAAAGGTTCGCCTCTTAAAAGCGCATTTAAGTTTTTTTATTTGACAAATCGGGTAATATATTTTATGTCTAGTACGGGTATGTTTCCATTTATTAGAAGTCGCACGAGGGACAAAAAAATTCAGATTATCGAAAAACTAAATTTAACGAATAATTTAGGACAATATTTTTTTGTAAGGGATTTTATTGCTAAATGGTTATAAAAAAAATTTATATACCTAGATTTTAAAGTGAAAAAGATTAAGAACATTATATTTACATATTATTATTATTCAAATTAATTATAGAAATTTTGTATTTCATTCAAATTTTTAAATAATTATCTTCAGTATTTTCCGCTTCCTTACAATAACTTCTTACTTTTTTGCGATTCTCGCAAAATTCAACGGCTATTACTTTAGTAATTAAGTAAATTATTTTAGTAAATTTGAAAGCAAACTATTAACGAGAAGATTTTCAATGAATTTTTTTTCAAGGTGCCTTCGAATTAAAGAGAATTTGAATTATCGATAAATTCGTATTAATCGATTTACCTACGAATTTGTTGGG
>JXPH01051237.1:0-10096 GCA_001014845.1 Mochlonyx cinctipes | reverse complement strand
GTGTTCACCACTAGTATGTTTAACCTATATAGCTTTTCTTTTTTTGTATTTTGTATATTTTACTCGGACAAAGACCTTATGTTCAAATTTTGAAGTTTTAACAACTCATAAGCAAATCAGATATGTCCCTGCGCAGTATTCAAATTACTCATTTCATATCTCATATAAAATTTACCCGTAGCAAAAGTGAAATTTACCTTTATGATTTACTGTGTGGCAAGTTATTGTAGAAAACGATCATCGAAACAATATGACATAGGATTTCAAGACGCTATGGTATACTGACGAGCGTCCTTAAAATTCAAAATCATTTAAGGAGTGTGTGAAGTGCGCCGTAAAATAACATAAGACATAGACAAAAACGCACGGCAAGTTGGTCTAGAAATCAATGTATTTTAAAAAAAACTTATAAGAATCCATGCATGATTACCTAAAAACACACTGAAAATATTTACGTTGCTTTACCGAATTTCTTGGCTTGCAATTGAACTGAATTGGATGAATAGGAACTTTTACCAGCCTTGCTATACCATAACGATGTTTTTAGTATGCTAAGACAACGTATCTCTTAATGTTGTGGCAACATAATATTATGCTGAAAAAACTTACTAAAAATGGAAGCCATTAATGTACAATGCAGGAACGATCTCACATTCTGTTCCTTGAACAAAATATTTTCGAATCGGTTTGGAAAGCATGTTGCCTGGACGTAATATTAGGTTCGAGCAACAGTACTTTCGTTAAAGAAAACTTGAATTTAAGGTAAACTGTTGACTGTGTTTTTNCAGTACTTTCGTTAAAGAAAACTTGAATTTAAGGTAAACTGTTGACTGTGTTTTTTTTCATTTTCTACGCATTGACAGAAGGTGACAAAAGTGATTTTTATATTTAACCGAGTTTTAAACTGTTGATGCTTATGGCCGTTAGTTTAGCTGTCAATTTTCACTGGAATCTCAATTTTTACTTTAACTTTTAAAAGTTAAAGTCATACATTTGCTCCAAAAACGAAAATCGCATAAATCAACTTTAAAACACGTTTCGGACCCTTAGGAATCATTTCCGATTAAAATTCGGTGGACGTCGTCTGTTAGTCGGTTGGGCGATCCGTCTATCCGTTTTTCCACCACATTATCTATGTCTCAAAAAATCTCTAGACGGTTTGTCCGCCAGAGCTGAAATTTTGTAGGAGGTATTCATTTGACAAGACTACGTGATCCATTAATATGAGAGCCCAATCGGACAAATGCTTCTGTTGGCTCCGATACATGATAGATTATTAATTGGTACCCATTTTATGCCAACCAAGTTTTAGGTGATTCGGACAAAAGGCTTCTGTGGGCTTCCAAAAAAAATTTAGGTTTTTATGCCAAAAATTATGATTTTTTATAATAAATCAGAGTGACGTCATCAATAATCAGTACGTCTCCCCTAATGACACCCTTAATTAGCAGGAGCGACGTTAGGAGTGGAGACATAGAAGAAAAAAAACTATAGAAGTTAAAGTCATGAAGCCGGATCAGATCTTCAGTTTTCCATTATTCAAAGTCTACCTATAATTTCACTTTCAAGTTTAATTTAATCAACTAATAGCACTAAATTTTAATAAATTTGCAAACGACACTTGGCATATTTTCACAAACTGCCATCCGTCAAAACATACGTTGCTGCAGCCATATGTTCTACATAACAAACGAACGTAATATTATATTCTTGCAGATAGTTTAGTTGCTTTAGTTGTTTGTACTGGCCATATAGTCAAAAACTAGGCCACACTAGATTAACTCCAGTGGAGTGGGGATCTACATCCAAAACAAACAACATAGTTTAGTTGCCAAATTCTTCTGAAGTTGAAGGAGCAGAAGATTACGTTGAGTAACATTTTTGTTACATTTGGTTACCAGACAACAAAATGCTCAATTTCCTTTTTCAATTTTAAGAAGAAAGTCTTCCATACTTTGGAAGCGTGAATAAAATTAAGAAGGCGCCCTTGTAAATACTCCAGCTCGAATCCGAAAAGCAAAGCAACAATAGACGTAGCAGCCCCTGGATAGACACCAAATGGCGCTGCTGGTCATATGAAATATTTTTCCTAAAGATGAAATGACAGGAGAGCCTTACCTATGAAGTTAGCTTCTTATCAAGCCAACATGAAAAACAGAAAAAAGTTTGTTTTCAATCCAATATTTTCATCAAATGTCATATGAATTTTTTTATTGTCGAAAGAAAAAATATGTTTGTGTGACTAGAGGAAATCGTTTTCTTTTTTATGCTAAATGCATAAAATAATATATGCTATTTTCAGCTCAATTTTTACAAATTAGCGTTTTATTTTAATAATTTTCTCGTAATTAAATTATGAATGAATGGATGGTTGGCTATTGCCGTGTGTGTAGGGATGATGAGATAATCATCACATATTCATGGTGGCTTCAATGTGGGCCTATTGTGCCTAGCTTCAAAAGGACAATCAGTTAGATCAGGATCTATTGTGCCTAGCTTCAAAAGGACAATCACTTAGATCAGGATATTGAGGATGAGATTGCAGATGACTTTCAACAGAAAATAATTTTTATTCGAATTGTCATATTTGAATTTATTTTTTCAAATGTCTACTTGATAAATATTTTATTCTATTGGCTGCAGTTATAGTTAAAAGGCTTTTATGTGAATCGAAGCGATCGGCACGCCACTTGGTATCTAATATAGCTGCGAGATCTGTTAAAGCAACCTTTTGGATTCTTCCCTTCAAAGTGTGAAACTTTTTCATACTTCAACAAAGTTTTTTTTAAATTACCCCAAATTTCCAGAGCAAGACTGGAGAGTATTTAAACTTATTTTTTTTGTGCCAATAAAGCTTAATTTGAATTATTGGATATCAATATTCAGGCATGAAGAAATTTTCTGATTCACCGAAACAATATCATTAAAAATGCAAGTCCTTTCTCAACAAATGATAAAA
The DNA here is from genome assembly GCA_001014845.1 of Mochlonyx cinctipes. Lineage (NCBI taxonomy): Eukaryota > Metazoa > Arthropoda > Insecta > Diptera > Chaoboridae > Mochlonyx > Mochlonyx cinctipes. The sequence goes on along the minus strand of JXPH01051237.1, from coordinate 7,137 downwards.
AATGTGTACGAGGGCCTTAAAATTTAGTACACATAGGTGTGTCAAGAAAACTAAACATTCTTGTACTTAAAAATTATGGCAACATTCCGCAAATCATTGCAAAAGTAATCAAAAGACTACTAATAAGTGACGAACCCCAAACAATAAATTAAATTATATTTCAAATCAAAAGCAGCATGCTTCCGGACTATTATATCAGATTAAGATCTCTTTTCCAACAATTAATTATTCATAAAATGCAATTTTTCCAAAACCAAATGAAAATTACTTGCAGAAAAATGCATTTTTAGACAAAGTTGTTTGCAAAATATGTATCATGTTGTGATATTTGACAGCCACCTGAAGTAACTGTCTCTTTCTCATGTAATTATAATGCTTGGAAAACTTTAGACTGAACAGAAAATTCCAAAAATGTTTGTAATAATTAATCACAGATCACTCACAACCGATCATACTTCAAGTTATTATAAACGTCTTGTACTTTTATCCATAAATGGATGAATGTGTAATAATTCATAATTTTTAATTTATCTTCGTTTAAAAGCTAAATTTATCCTACATGTCCATATTTGAGTGATATATTAAGTAATTATTGTTATCGAATTGAATTAATTTTGCCCATTCATTTTCTGAGGGTAGCGCCCATTAATTTCATTTGCCTGCTTACTTGCATGATGACAAAACATTGTCGTTTCCTGTCTTGATTGATTGCGTAAATCCATTTTACTTTTTTATATTTTGATCACGAAATTTTTGCAATTTATTGCATGACAAAATAAATATTGCTAATGAAATCAACAACAATTATAATCCAATTTTATTTGTGCCAAATTTTAACAGTTTCGTTTTTTTTTTTATTTTACAGAAAATGTGTTTGCGCAAACGAAGAGATCTTTCAGAACAAGCCAGGCACAGCCCAGAGCACTAGGAGGAAATCCAAAAGGAGCCACGCAATTAGCGGACTTCGAATGTCCGGAAGAGTTTGGGTACTATCCACATCCCACAGATTGTTCACAATACTATGTATGTGTATTTGGTGGAGCACTATTAGAGAGTTGTACGGGGGGATTAATGTACAGCCACGAGCTACAGACATGCGACTGGCCCCGAAATGTTGGTTGTGAATTGTCTCAAGTAAGTGCACCTTCAGCACCTTCCAGATCAGTCACTCCTCGTGTGCCACAAGTATTGTCTAGAGTACGGTTTTCTTCCATTGGATCAGGACCTTCAGGTCCTTCAGGACCATCGGGTCCATCAGGACCATCTGGACCATCCGGACCAATTAGATCATCAGGTCTATCAGCGCCATCTGGACCATCAGCTCCAGCTCATATCCAACAAATCCAAACATTACCACCTCCTCCAGACCAATTGAGAGTTGCTCCTAATCCAATTATTACACCAAGGGGACAACCCAAAAATTCACCTCAAGATGATATTGTTAAGGTAATAATTAATTGTTTACATGTTAGATATATTTATTTACTTCTTAAACAGTTATACGCCGAAGCACATGATACATTACAACCAGCTGAAGAAGAGGAATCAGATAGACAGCAACGTGTATACCGTGGACAGCCTAGCACAATAGGACAAGTACAAAGAGATCGTGATGGAATTTTACAGCAACATAGTGTGAACGCTATCCCAACACAATCTAAAGTCGGTTCATTTGCCTTCACATCACAAGGACAGACTTACAGGTAAGATAATAAATTTAGAATTCGATATTAAAATATTACCAAAATGACCTTTTTACTATGAAACAGTGACATAGATTTACAAGACTTAGACGTAGAAAAGTCCAATAAAAATTTGGACAGAAAAAAACGTGACTTGGCATCTGAAAGTACAGAAACTAAAAAAGTCGTAGAAGAAGAAAATATTGAAAATATTGAAAATATTGAAAATAAAAACAGTAATGACAAAGAACAGATTAAACGATCAACTCTTGAAGAAGAAACTCTTGGTGATCTCGAGGATCTAGCTGAAACGGCGAGCACCGAAGAAGAAAGTTCCAGGAAAATTCGGCAATTAAGGCCTCTTGGAAATTGGCAGTACAGGTCATTGGATGCAGTATTATCTCGACAAAATAGTTACCATAGCAGTAGTTTTGATCCCTACTCTTTCACCGCTACGGCACCTACACTACCAGCACAGTATTACAAATCAGGTGCCAGATACTACCAACCTCAACAATATAGTAAGAAAGAAGCTGCTAATAATAATGCTTATAATGAGTACTTGGAAGCATACCACAAAAGTAAGAATCGTCTTAATAATGAAGGTAAAACGCCATCATACAGTATTCGTCCCCTAGATTACACTGGAAGCAAAGATGCTTTCAAACCAATCCAAAAAGTTACCCCCCACGATGCATACTCATTACTTTTAGCAAACTCAAACTCACCACGACCTCAGCAATATCAAACAGCATTCACTGCAGCCGCCTTTGTAAATAATCAAAACAAAAAAACTAGCACTCCATCTCCAGTTCCAGAAACAATCCCAGACAATTTCGCATACTTTCATTTTAAAAATCAATATACGTCAACCCCGTACTCAGTAAATAATAACCCAAAAAATAATGTAAACAATAATAAACCTCCAACAACACCACGAAATCCATTTGTAGCTTTCAGTTCTGTAGGAGGATTCTTCAATAACCAACCAACCTTACCTCCTATTCGAGAAAATTTTGCCCCCCAAAAAGTTAGTTTAGATCCCAAGCTGATACCAGTTGTTGGAACGACACCAGCACCAGTATATGAAGGAGAAAACACTGTCTCATCCAAAGGAATTAGATACTCTATAACGACACCAAAGATCACAGGACCTGGATTGGATTTTTACGCCCCCAACGCATTTTTAAATAACAATAATTTTAATAAAAACCCCTTCATTAAATACGAGTCATCAACTCCTAAACCTACCTCCGGATATATTGTAACAAAGTCAACAAACGGATTCTATCCTTTAGAAATCACAACTCCTAAATACTATTCTCAATCACCAAACTCCCAAAAAATTGACTTTAGTAAATTTGCCGAAGCAATTCGGAACACTCACATATCCCAAGCAGACCCAACAAGAATCGAAAACTACAAAATAGGTAACACTTCCATAAGCACTAACATAAATCGCCCTGCCGTCCAAATTCCTTCTTACTACCACCCAACAACCTCAAGGCCATCAACGTCAAGACCTTTCGTCACAGAAGATTCTGGAGAGTATTACTACGAAGAAGATGATGAAGATAACGAGGACGATGAAGATACCAAAAAATTCATAACCAATTACTTAAATAGTAATAAGAAACCAAGTAACATTAAAAAGCCTTACCAAACCAATGCTGAAGAAGAGGATGATGATGATGACGGCGAATACTATGAAGACGATGAGTATGAATACAAATACCCAATAAACAAGTCGAAATATGCTCCAATGACAGAAACAATGGCCCCAAGGCCTATTCCAAATGCTACAACACCTCGGCCACAAACATCAACGTACAAAAATTATTATGAAACAACATCCTGGAAACCATATACTGTCACAACACCACCATCAACGACCAGTAACATTCCTCCAATTATTAAATTTCCAGAAGACGTATTTCAAGGAATCAAACCTTTTGCCGACATTCCACGATACTTAAACAAATCCACATTCCGTCCTTATACTCAAAGACAAAGAATACGACCAACCTCTTTACCCAATCCCAACTCTCTAGACGATCTCAAAGAAAAAGAATTAACAAGAAACACAATTACAACGACAACGACAACCACCTCAAGAACAACTACCCCAAGACCTCCAGTGACACCAACTGAAAAACCAACGACTAGAAAACGATACACAATTAGACCAAATCGTGGAAATTTGAAATGGAGGACGACAAAGACACCAACTGCTGGCCGCAATACAAAAAATACAAACAAAAATACTTTGGAACTTGATGAAAATTTGCCAAACAGGTACGAGAATTTTAAACCATTTTAAAATATTGACAATTGGGACACAGGACATTAAATTATAATGATTAACGGTTTTTTTTCAATATTACATAACCAACGATGGCATGATACATATTTTTCAGCTAACATTACATTATTTTATTGGAGATGGACGAATTTCCAGAGACTTTGTATTATAACACCCACAAAATAGATTTTATAAATTTATGCTATTTGTTTTTTGTTTTTTGCACGTGTTTTAGTTTTCGCAGTGGAGTAGCCCCTGGGGTTTTTTTCTTGATGTCTTGATTAAATTCGTTCCAAAACTGTTCACTATAAAAAAAAATAACTGATACATCAATAGAATGTATTGATCTTCAAATTAAAGTTTAATTAATGCTTTTCAAATTCCATATAAAATTAAAAACCATAAGCCCACTTTTTGACATATCAGTATAAATAGTTTTAGCGTGTTGGCATTATATTAGATTAAAATTCAGGTTTTATTCGAATTGAGTCTTCTATACAAAAGAATTAAATTAAATTTTTAGACCCAAGTATAATTATTCTCATTATTGTTACCAGAATCAATGAACTTTGCATCCACCTTCATCCACAGGAAAAACCTTCATTATTTATCTTATTTTTTATGTTTTTGTAAATATTTTTATGACGATCTCCCACTATACTAAATAAAGTGTTCAGCATCCCGTAGTTTGTTTGTTAATTTCTGTCATTGTTGTTTCTTTTGGTTGCTCCAAAAATGATCAAAATAAATTTAAAGCAAAATTATTAAAATTATCACTTTATACAAAAAATTATAGAGTTGAATCATCATCCCAAGCGCCAAACTCCTACAGCATTCAACCACAAAAAACTGTTCTTAGTCAAAACAACAAAAACTATTACAACACCAGTAACAATTACGATCCATCATCTTACGATTCCTATTATTCAGTTTACGATGAAGACGTTGAATTATACAGAGATGTCGGTAAGTGATTGACGTCTTGATTTGGTTTAATTTCAATATTGATTTTTCATAATTTATCACATTGCAGAATATCAACCACAATATAATCAAAATCAACAAAAACAGGTCGTTTCATCAACATACCGTCCTACAGTTGTCACAACATTAGCTCCAACTTCTCAAAGAGACACTTATGTAACTTCACCGCAACCAACGTATCAGCAAAGACCACAAACCCAATACACCGATGATTATGATGATGCCCTTGTAGCTCAGGTTAGTATGGTGCATAATCTTGAAAAAATTACGAATTTTCCAAAGTGGAACATGTCAAATTAGCTAATTCTGCAATATGATAAAAACTTATACAAAGATATGAAGTTAGCACTAAACTATTTGAACTTGGAAAATGGAACCAAATTAAAACCCACACAGGTCACACTTTAAAATTTATGTCAAGCTAATGTTGTTTATCATAAAAATTAATTTTCAAATTGTGACTGATTCAGTCACTTTCAACGTCCCGGAGTGCCAGATGTTTTATCTTACACTGGCAGATTTGACGTGGTTTTGAATGTCTTCGTTAGTAACACCGTTAGTTTACATATTGCTTCCAAGATAAGTACATTTCTCGACGGATTTGACGATTTTACCGTCAATCACAATATCGTGAACTTTGTCTTTTCGACGTTGATCTCGAAGCCAACCTTCTTTCCTTCATTGGCCAGGTCTTTGATTTTACCATCCATATCTTTCTTTTTGTAAGATAGTATAGTCAAGTCATCAGCCAGGAAAGTCTGTATCTTTGGGACAATCATCCATATTTCTCCATTATATGCCCCGCTTCTCCACATCACATGCACAGCACACATCATTCAACACAACCAAGAATAACAAAGGAGAGCAAGCATCATCCTTGTCTAATACCATTATTCACCGGAATACGATTGGTCAGCCTAGTGCACGACTCAACAAGTTAAGTTATCGTATGATTGCTTGATCAGATCAATAATCTTAATTGGAACTCCTCTATCACTTAAACTTTCCTAAATTGCGTCCTGTTTACCAGACTTAAGTCGACGAAAACGACGTACGTTTGTTGATTCCACTTCATACACTCCTCAATAATAACTCTAGCATATTTATTTGGTTGAAACAGGAGACGTGCTTCAAAAACATGCCTGTGCCCTTTGTACTATTACATCATGCGCTGCATTGATATTTTTAAAATTGTCCACCAGGTTTTTACTGGTAATGGACTGCTGCATGATCCATGATCCTTCAATTGTCACAGTCACTTACTTCACCTTTTTTGGGATCTTCGTTATAATGCCCTGTTTCCAGTCACTGAAAACCGTGTTAGTATTCCAGACATCACATAACAATAAAAAGTTTTGATTTTTTGAATTTGAAAGTTTTGAGAACTATTGGTGGGATACCATCAAAGCCACAAGCTTTTCCATTTTTCGAAAAAGAAAGTGTTTCTTCGACCTTTGTTATGCTAGGTGGCTTAACTTTAATTTCCAATGCTGACGGGTGCTAAAGCAATATTCTTGTGATTGTTACCAAGCTGCTCTGGAATGTTTGCAGCTTTATTAAAAACTTCATGGAAGTGTTCCTACCACCTATGAATTGCTTGTCTTCAGTATACAGGATCTTCTCGTCTTAACCCTTCACGGCAGGCTACCTTCTAGCTTTAGGAAACCACAAAGTGTATTATGTAGCTTTGCATCATATTTATTCTAGACATTGTGATAGAAACTAGATTTAGGCTTCAACAGAGATGATATGTGCNCTTCGACAAAGATGATATGTGCAAATTTTGAAAGGATCGGAAAAGTATTTAGTAAGTTATTCAAGAAAATCTAGTAATTGGAAGCACCAAGTATGGATGATATTATCCCAAATTTAGCATAAGAACTGTTCTTGGATACTTACCAAAAGCTTATATTCCAAATTTCAGCTCATTCCGATCACTAGGACTCGAATATTCTGGAAGTGGACAGCACCAGGGAAAAACTCTTTTAGGAACTGTTCTTGGATACTTACCAAAAGTTTATATTNTAGGAACTGTACTTGAGCACTTACCGCAAGTTTATGTTGCAAATTTCAGCTCATTTCGATCACGGGAACTCAAGAATTCTCGAAGTTGCTGGTACTTAGGAGCCCCCAGAATCCAAACATAATCTTGTGGTAAGTGCCCAAGTA
>JXPH01051179.1:4103-14397 GCA_001014845.1 Mochlonyx cinctipes | reverse complement strand
TGCATACAATAAAATACAAATACAAAATATACCTAACTAGGGTTCCGACCTGATGAAATGAGAAATGTTAAATCAGCGCTCACAAGCTGACTACATTCGTAGATGGTGTTTTCTATCATTTACTCCGCTATTCTACACTTCCTGTAGCGATTGTCGTCGATGTTTTCGTGCAGAATGTATTTCTTGTAGTTCTTTGTCATAATAACCCTGTCTTGGATGGCTATCCTTGATTTTGCCACATTTTCAAAATTGTGACATTATTTTTTCAAATGTTAGTCGTGGAGTTTTGAATAGACTTCGGCTGGCTTTCAATGCATGTCTTAGATACGTCCATAATCTTAAGCGTTTTGACCACATTTCTCATCTAGAGTCCAGCTTGCTGGGATGCTCTTTGGAGAAGTTTTACAAATACAGAATAGCTTGCAGTGTCTTTAAGGTGCTGCACGATATGTCCCCGATTTACACGAACGACTTCGTTGTTCGAGGATCATTTTCGAGAACTGAAAATCTTTTAATGCCACGATTTAGAACGGAGAGCTTTGGGAATTCCTTTAGGATAGAAGGTGCTAGAGTTCGGAACTCCTCGCCAGCAACAATTACGTCACTGGAAAGGATTTCGGCTTTTAAAACCGAAGCTCTGCAGCACTTCATCAACCACTAGTCAAAGAAATTACCTGATTACTGCAATTATACTATATTCGTTTAACTTGTTAACTATTGTAAAATTTTAAATTAATTCTCTTTGTGATATGTATATACTTTGAAAAGCCTTGGCTTATTTATACATCAATAAAATACTAATACAAATATCATGAACCCTTCTGTTTTGAAAAACCATTGATGACGCGTGATGATGGGAGCGGGTTCCATGTGAAATCACGGTGCCGCTGCTTCGACTTATAGATGGCAAATCACTATGTTAAATGACATCATCTACGGATGTACTCAGCTTCTGAGCGCTGATTTCACATTTCTTCACAACATTATTGCAAAAGTTGTACATCAGCAGCTCTCTTTGAAGTGCAGCTTGCTAGGATGCTGCCCATGTCTTGGAAAATAACCAGGTCAGAGTATATTGATCGATCTGGGAATTGCAAAGTCTCTTGATGTCCGATATGCATCGACCCCACTTAACACGTGGCAATGTGACTCTTTCTCTGGTATATTTAGGGTGATAAATTTGTTGTCCTGTCATCATCACTCTCACTAATATCTCAATTGCACATAGATCAATTGATATAATTATTATCTTTAAGTGTGAATCTAAGCTGATAGATCTCTTATTACTATCACCAATGAGGTGTCACTAGGCTTTAATTTCTTTGCAACTGAAAAGATGAGACCTTTTACACTCCAAGATTAGAAGTGTCCCCCTAAAAAACAATTTATAGATTACTTTTTGTTTCGTTTTGCTGATTTCTCTACGAATGCCAGACGATTGGCTACAGTGGATGCAGCTCGATATCTGCCAAAATGGCTGATAGCAGCTAGAATTTTTTCAGCCGCATATACACTTGTCCCACCTATTGGTAAAGAATTAGTGTGAAAGTAATATATATAATACACAAACAAATATAAACACCTCCAAACTTGAGCTTGCAGAATAAATAACAGCTCCAGCTAAACTTTCGTATAGTGAACCATCTATGAAACACACCAAATGGTGTTATTATAACCTATTCTTGATAGCTGATAGGTACCCGCACATTCACATCATATCATTCACTCAAGAGCAAATATTGCCAAACTCTGAGTAGTTCATCAAGTCAGTATTTGGTGTACGAGTACGCAATCATGAACGAAAATGGAAATAAGGTATTATAGCATTCGTAAGCGACCCATGAAAATTGTATAACACTATGGAACGGTTGTGCCCTAAAATGGTGTTATAAAGCTTGGTGCCATCTATTTGATTTTCCTGTTGCTGAAAAGCTGGCATTGCGAGGAATCCTATTGCCAAACTCATGTTTAAAGATGTAGTAGCAAACTATTCGTATACAGTATCACTGCGACACTGATGAGGGACACTGCCTACGATAAAACCTACTCAAAGTTGGAGCGTTGTTGATAATGTGTAACACGTGCTTTGATAAATTAATAAATTATTGAGCAAACTACGATCTATCATGAAAAATAAAAGTATTGCAATAGAAATAACGATATAAGTTGTTGATGTTTTAGGCAACAAAAATACCCTACAGTAACTTTTGACGATTCCATGTTTTTATCAACAGTATATTCGATGGATTGTCCATAATAATTAGAAATAAATCAGAAAACTGTAAAATAACTTACACAATATACTGCTGGAGTGGGAGTCCTAAAAATTAATCAAACTTATATTGTATTCATTACTGACATTTAGGTGACATTGTAGAACGTGTAAGTGATGGCGTATTTTTTATGATGTTCACCGGCAGGCTTGATTTGTTATTTCTACCACAAAATGTGATAGACGATCGATGAAAAGGTCTGGAGTGGAGAGGTTACCTAAATTTTGAAACGAAATAGGCCACTTTTTATTATAATACGTCATTATTCGGGGAACTTGGAGATCAAATTTCAGGAGGTTAAATTTTTTACCTCACCTCAAACATGCCCGAGGGGATTTTTGCTAATAAGAGCAAGTCGAAAAGTTAAACTCTCAACCCACTATTAGCCAATATCACCTTGGACATGTCTAAAGTTAGGTCAGTCGACATCAGGTGTCGATATTGATTTGACCAATCTCAGACAGGAACCTATAATGGATCCAAAGAAACAAAAATTTACCCCCATCCTAGGAGCCGATCTCAAGTTCTCGGATTCTGACGTCGTATAATAAAATTTTGCTTTCCCTGACCTCTATCAATTCAAACCCCTACAGATCTTTTTTCAACCGCCCGCTCCTTCTTATACCTTAGTTTGAACTAGCAATTGAATATCTCCAATTTATCTGTGATTTTATACAGCATATGGTAATCGTTTTTACTGTGTATGCCTCACAAAAATCTGGCACGGATTGGAAATTTATTAAATTTTAAGAGGTTATGTTAGTGCCTGCAGATGGAATTAGCAATCACCTGCTGGTTATAATTTCCACTTCAGTTTTTAAGGTTTTCTTCTACTTTCTATCCATACGTATCTGTAGATAAAGAAAGGTTATGTGTTCAGTAAAATTTGAAATTCCCTCCGAAAGTTGCTGTGTGTGTTTCGAACGTATATGTATTTGTTTAAACAATATCTCGTGTAATTCTTGACCGATTTGACTGAAATTTGGTATGGAGGCTCGCCAGGTTTTTATTAGACATCTCGAGTACTAATATTCTTAATGAACTCTAATTTGGATCACAAGATCGCTTCTTAACCAAATTTTATCCAATTACTTCCTGAAAAAAAAACCTCACGAAAATTGAAAATAATAATAATAATAATAATAAGGCCTATAGGTACCCTATTAGGACCAGGCGAGTCCTCATATTTCAGAGAACTTTTTAGGTATTTAGTGGACCTACAGCTTATAGTGGATTCCAAACCACCACAACTTTAATGGTTATGCTAATGAGTTACCAGCTCATTGAGCCCATCAAGACATGTTCAGTTTTTAATGCAAGGAAACTGACTAACTTTACATACACACATATACCACCACAATCATAGGTTATATAACTGTAGATACCACACTGCTGCCATAATTCGGTGTTAGTAATTGTTCGAGGTCATCTTATCCGGAAGATTTGACTAAGACACCGATTGAAAAATGTCAGATTCAGTCACTTTTCAAGTTTCTGACGCGTACAGCAATGTAGATAGTAGACTTTGAAATAGTCCAAGCTTGGTGTTTTAGATATAAGGCCATAGCGCCAGATGTTAAAATTTTCCTCTCGCCATTATTAGTTATATTGCTGCCGCGGTAAGTAAATTTCTCGACGCATTCGACGATTTTAACGTCAATCTCAAAATCGCTAGCGCTATTTTTATAGCGAGGTACTTTGTCTTTTTGACGTTGATCTTCAAGCCAACTTTTTTACCTTCATGGGAAATGTCTTTAATTTTGCCTTTTTTTGTGAGATAGCATAGCCAGGTTATCAGCGTAGTCCGTATCTTCTAGTCGATCATCTCCTTTCGGCACATCTAATGCTTTGCGTAGCACATCATCAAACACAACCAGGAATAACAAAGAAGACAGCAAGCAATATTGTCAAACACCATTCTTCACAAGAGAAGTTGTTATACGATTTCTTGATCAGATCAATAATCTTTGCTGGAACTCCTGTATCGGTTAAGACAATTATTCTACTATATGTGAGGAACATATTTCCACGGGAACAACTATCCGGGAAACAATTGGGCGTGAACAATTAGACGTAAGCCCCCACGAACAGTTCCTAACAAACTTACGGAGCTAAGTGCTCTGCTGCACCAGGATCTTTCAGAAATCTTGGGTTCTAATAGTCGGAAAGCGCTTTAATTTGGGGCATAAGCATAAGCCTCTGAAAAGTACTCAGAAACATTTCCTATCCTAAATAAGGGGTTAACGCTTATCGTTCCTGATGCTTCCAAATTCCAGACTTTCTTTGATGCCTTTGTAGAGACTTATCAATAAGATCATCAAAACTTGCATGTTCATCTTAAAATAGTTCCTTTGATAAAAAAATTTGGGAATAAAGAAGAAAAGCTATAATGCACCTGGGGGACTCCTGCGTTTTTTTTTACGTGTATGTAGTTGTGTTTTAAACTTTGGACCATATGTTGCAGCAGTGGTGCATCAACACACTAAATGCAGTGTAAAAATGTAAAATTTACTTTTCCAAGAACATACAGAATTGAAAAGAAAGACAGGAAGTTAGGAAATTTGAAACTTTTTTCAATAAAACTGCAAATTGATCTCGAAAAGTAAAAAAAAAAGATCTCTTTTTCGTCTTTATTCTTGGATGAAGTTGGTGGTAGACAAAAAGGATGGTTACTTTCGAATAAAAATAAAATAATTTTTTTCTCTTCTGCTCTGCCTGTTCTCAAAGTCTATATAAAATGGCGGATTTTTTTTGGGATAAATTAATTCATGGTCATGATACAAAAAGTAATGTAAAACGTGTATATGTTTAGGGTTTGTGCTTTTGGGAGATAGATCTGATCTGATTATTGATTTTCTGCACTCCCCCATTTCTAAAAATAGAAACAGGGAAAATTACCAAAATAATAACAATAATAATAAAATAAGGAATATTAGGGTAGTCCCTCCTGTGTTATGTTGTGCATGCATACAGTGCATGCCCAAAGAATATTTTATTTTATTATTATCCTCGTAAAGTAAAAACATTCGCATTTGGAATCCCATATATTATTTTGGTGAAAGTTTAGTTTCTTCCAAAAATAGGGGTGGCGCATTATGCCTATACAAACTAAACTATAGAGCCTGGAATTCATGGGGCTTATGAATGGAATTCGAACTTGAATCTAATTGTTTTTGATTACAAATGGCTCGAATGCATTTAATTGAGAGAAAAACAACATTTTGTTATTTGAGTTTGTATTTTAATTAAGAACTAACTCCCTTTCAAACACCCTAAATTTATGCTAAGGTTTTTCTTTTTCATGCAATAATTTACTTTTAATGGGATATGGAAAGTGTAGCAAAGTAATAATTAAGGATGTATCATTTGGTTTTGTTGAATCTTTTTCTAAATGGCGTCATTCTGCTTTGCAAGGAATAATATTTTGCGTATTATAAACTACACAGATAAAAATATCGTTTAAATTTTACGAGCATTTTTACTACTACTTTTAGAAATAAATTTACTTCCACGTAGAAGTAATTCAGCTAACAAATTAATTTATATATATAGTTGTATAGCTATTTGTGTTTTTGTAATAAATCATTTGAAATTACTTTTGGTTTTTACTGTGTATTTTATTTATTGATTCATGGAAAAATTTGAAGTGAATAAATATCCCCAGAACCTTCCCTTTTCTCACATGAGTTACTTTTGACACGGGTTCACGTAGATATTTTTATCAGTTTTCAAAAGTCTTTCCGTGGATATTGACGATAATTTTGTGATGTTGAAAAACGTACCTCAACATAGGTTAAAACGTAGAAAACTATAACGTGGATTAAGGCAAGATCTATAGAGACATCCAAGCTAGTTTTATATTTGGAAGCATCAATAATGAATGATATTGACACCAATTCATGGTAAAAACTGTTGAAAGTGTACCTACCATTTAACCATAAGCCAGTCCTACAAATAGGACATGGAGATTCTGGAACAAATATTGCACATGCGTACTCCCAGATCCCGGGGATCTAAAATTAATTTTTTTATGACCTCTTCGTGGGTACTTACCAAAAGTTTAAGCTTATGTTCCGAAATTAGAGCTATATAAGCAGCCCTGTAACGCAATTCATGTGGTTTTATACATATGCCATCCATGTGAAAACAAATGAATCCATGTATCCTTATGTTTTTCCATGTGTCCAGTATGGGCCAAGTAACGAAAACACATGGGTCTGATATTTGAAAAAATGGCGTTAATTTTTTTTCGTCGGGATATTTCTGCAATAAATAAATTATATTTACGGGGGTATTCAATTCAGCCATCAAAAGTCAAATGAAAATTAAGTGCGAATATTGTATTTATTGTTGAAATATGATGATAAAGATAGAAAAATAAGTGCGCTTTGGAAATATTCAGCCTTTACATTTATTTTATTAATATTTTTTTTCCTAAGGCTATAACTTCCGTGCGGGTTTCGCAGCCAACTTCATATTCATATGTAACTTTAAATTGTACGTTATAGGGTACGTTGGAAATCGAGAGCAAAAGCATACATTCCAAATTTGACTGAATAGAGCTGATGAGTTTGTGTAGCAGCTCCCAGAACTTGAGGGCCCAAGAACAAACTCGTCCTTATTTTTAGAGAATTACACAAGCATCATGACACACACACACATCCACATAATTTTTTCACACTTCAGACCAAACAGGACAATTTTCCCAAAGCACCAACATTTTTAAAATTTCAAAAATAGCTCGTGAAGAATTCGGAAAAACTTACTAAACTATTTGTCCAATCGGCACTTTGTATTTTAGGTCGTTAGAATGATACCTTTAACCTTCTATCTGTGAAGCTAGTAGAACTTTCAAAAGACAAGCACCTCAACATATTATTAAGAAGAAAATTGTTATCTTGTAAAAAACCCTGCATGACATTTGAGGTTTCCTAACTTATCCGAACTGTCTAATATAGAAAAGTGTATATTTCCAGGACCGATATGGCACTTCTCTCAAATGGTGCTTCAACAATGCAATTATCATCAGGGAAAACTACGCCATCCGAAGCTAATAACGAATTTAATTCAAACGATCACTTGTTTTTCTCCAGTTTATTTAATGCGTTGCCAAGGTGGGATACCGTAAAATCATCTGGACCAGTTACTGTTCCACAAAGGTAAGTTTTATATTCCAAATTTAACATTTGAAGATTATAATTTTTTTAAAATTTATTTCTAGTGGTTCGTCATTAGATAGGGAGAGTTTAAGCCTCAATGATGATTTACTGTTTTCTAACGTGTTGGGTGCTATTGGGACCAATTCGAATGGAGCGTCTAATGACATTCTTGGTGCAATAGGAACGAACATGTCGCCAAGCACATCGCCACAAACAAATTCGTCGGGAAGCTCGCATTGCGTATCATCGTTAGGTGCCGTTTGCGGGCGCTGCGATACTCATGCGACTAATCGATGTCTCGATTGCAATGACGTTCTTTGCGATGACTGTTCGAACATTCATGGCAGGAATGCTTTCACAAAAGATCATTGTGTTATCGCCATACGTATGTTTAGATTTTTACAAATAAAATAAAAGGTGTTTTTAACGTAGTCTAATTTTTTAGATCCCATTTCGCCTATCGGTTCGATTACAAATATTTCTGGTGGCTCCCTAAACTTGGAGCCACACTGTGATATTCATGGAGAAATTCTAAGGTAGAAAAGACAACATAAAATATTGTAAATGTTATTTCATTTTAAATTTTGATTTCAGATATTTATGCGAATCTTGCAAAAAGGTCGTTTGTCAAGAATGTACTCTATGGGATCACAAAGACCATTCCTGTATCCCAGTCTCCAATGTTTCAATTGGAGCATCAGATAAAATAAACGCTATTTTGGATAGTGGCAAATTAGGAACTAAATACATTAAAGCCAGTATTGATCGTGCTGTAACCTTCTCGCAAGCTGTAGAGCGTGATGCTATGGAAGCATCAGCTCGTGTTCGTAAAGCCATGCGCCATTTTATTTTGGCTGCAGAGGATCGTGAACGCACCCTTCTCGAACGCGTTGACAAATTTCGTCAACAAAAACTAACTTCGCTTTCCGATCAAATGGCAGGATTGCGTGCTGCTTTAGCCGGGTTATCACAAACGTCTGATATGCTGGCAAAAGCTGCGGAATCGATAAACACTATGAGTAGCATGGAAATTGCTAAAACTCTCACAACTGGAGAAAGTCAAATGGAGCAATTTGCGGCCATGTACAAAAATTTACAACCAAAGGAAGAATTCATCACTTTTGTTCCTCCAAATTTTGAATTGCTACAAGAAATTCGAATTCAAGGTGATGTCCTAATGGTAGGGCAACGAAGCAACTCTACAGTTCCTAATTTATGTATTCAACCACCAGCTAATAATGTTCTGACTAGAAGGCCTATCGTAAGAAGTGAGTATTAGATTCACAATTGTCTTTTAATGTATTTTAATGTTTATTTTAATGTCATTTAGGCACAACTCCATCGCAACAACGGGTTGCAAGCACATCATGGGACCAAGTCTCAGCATCCAAAGGATTATTAAGCACATCACCATCAGCAATTGGAAGCATTGGTCCAATTCCCGGAATCCCAAACATTGGACAATGCATTCCGGGTAGCCAACAGCATGTTTCGGCAAAACCGGTTGTTGGACCAAGCACCACATTCGGCTTTGACGGGCATGAAGATGGACAAGTGTCACGGCCTTGGGGAATTAGTGTTGATAAAGATGGCCAGATTTTGGTGGCCGATCGTCGCAATAATCGCGTGCAAATTTTCTATCCGGATGGAAGTTTTAAACTTAAATTCGGTTCCAAAGGAACTGCCAACGGACAATTCGACTTGCCAGCTGGCATTTGTACTGATTCTCAAAATAGAATCATCGTTGTAGATAAAGACAATCACAGAGTGCAAGTGTTTTCGCCGACTGGCACTTTTATATTAAAGTTCGGAAGTTACGGTAAAGACTGTGGACAGTTTCAATATCCATGGGATGTGGCTGTAAATACCAAAGGTGAAATATTAGTTACTGATTCAAGGAATCACAGAATACAGCTCTTCAATCCCGATGGACATTTTATATCGCGCTTCAGTTTTGATGGTGTTAACCATAGCAGATATTTGAAAGGATTGACCACGCCACGTGGTGCATGTTTTACACCGCAAGGTGATATTATTATTTCGGATTTTGAAAATCATCGTCTTTTATTGATTGACTCAACATTAACAAAGGTACACCAAATAAAAAACTATTATTGGAAATTGGATGCTAAATGTTTTTTATTTATTCTTAATAGATTTTGGCAGCCAAGGGACATGAGGGTTCAGCTGTCCACGAGTTTAGCCGGCCATCTGGCTTGTGTTGTGATGATGACGGTCGCGTTATCGTTGCTGATTCAAAGAATCAGAGAGTGTTAATTTTTTCACCGCAATTGGAGTTTTTGTGGGCTGTAAGTAAACCCGATCAAAATTGTGTAAGACCAAAAATCACGTTCTATTGATCATATTTTCGGAATAATTTTTATATTTTTCAGTACATATCACGATGGCGGACTTTGTTTAGTCCAAAAACAATTCCCCAAATAAATGATTGAATTTAAGATTAATTTTAAAATAATTTTAGGTTGAAATTCGACCATCATCCCACAGCTTGTTGGCATCAGGAATTGACGAAAAAGACCGCCCAAGTGACGTTGCTTTAATGCCAGATGGTAGATTGGTTGTTATGGTTGAAACATCACCGGACGCCAGAGATCAGTGCAGTCCACAAAAGACCTTTATACAAATTTATTAGACTAATTAGTTTTATTTTCAAACAAACGATACTAAAGAATATTTAAAAAAACAAGATAAGAAAAACTTCTACCTCGAAACATAGTTATAAGATTAACAATTAAACTAATAGTACAATTTTTATAATATAAAATAATCAAAAAAAGACTTGAACAATTATTGTTATTCAAATAAAACAAGAAGAAAAATATAATCCTCTATTAAGACTTA
>JXPH01051129.1:0-12914 GCA_001014845.1 Mochlonyx cinctipes | reverse complement strand
TTGTTAGTATTCAATAAGATGACTTGTTAGTAACTAAAATAAGATAGTATTTTGATATAATAAAACAAGATATAAGTCTCAAAAAAGCTTCAAAACAAGACCTTCTTCGTCCCAACTAAGCTAGTTTATTTGCAAATAAATACTGTTTCATACACTATAATAAAGTTTCGTAGAAAATCACCAAAAAGTTCAGGTAACTAAATTGCCCGTCTTTAACATGTTATTTTACATATGCTCTGGAAAAAGATAAAAAATTCACAGATTTCCACTGCTAAATTGAATTCTGTATGACTTNTTGTTAGTATTCAATAAGATGACTTGTTAGTAACTAAAATAAGATAGTATTTTGATATAATAAAACAAGATATAAGTCTCAAAAAAGCTTCAAAACAAGACCTTCTTCGTCCCAACTAAGCTAGTTTATTTGCAAATAAATACTGTTTCATACACTATAATAAAGTTTCGTAGAAAATCACCAAAAAGTTCAGGTAACTAAATTGCCCGTCTTTAACATGTTATTTTACATATGCTCTGGAAAAAGATAAAAAATTCACAGATTTCCACTGCTAAATTGAATTCTGTATGACTTCCCTGTTGATCATAAACTCCAGACAGTTGAATCCCACGGAGTTTTATTTAGTGTTTTATGTAGGGTAGCTTGAAGTAACTATTTTGATGTAATGGGTAAAACGCTAGTCTCTTGACTTAAAAAATTATTGATCGATTTCCCGTAACATTTTTGGTTTCAGAGGGGACCTTCGATGAATCCGAGGGGTCCAATTTTTCAGGTCAAATCATTGATCAGGGGTTGATATAGAACATAAATTGGAGAACGAGGGCCTATGCTGAACCCAATGTCTAAAAAATGATATCTTTTCCTTATTTGTCAGTTAAGAGAAAGACCATGATTGTGGTAGGGTAGCATCAGGGTTCAATAGTGAACATAATTTGACCAACCGCAGACGAGATGAATCGAAAGGGTAATTTTTTTTTCAAAGGATCAAGTGACATGAGGGGTTGATAGAAAACATAATTTGAGTAACATAATGGGGACCTATGATGAATCAGATGTCCAGAAATTTGTCCCCTTGACCTCAACTGTGGAATGAAGCATCCAGCCCAGGCATTGAAGAAGTATACTAAATTATTCCCCTTACTGATTTCTATCGATTCAAACGCCTAATTTCCGGTGATCCACACCAGACCATTTTTTCGATTGCCCACTCAGTCTAAGCCCCCAAGTATTAGACGGTGGCTGTAAAATTTTGCGTTGGGCTCAGTGCTTTTAATTGGTTTAGCTCATAGTGGGCCAGGTGCACTATGAGAGAATTAGGTGATTTCCTGGCCAAAATTACTAAACAAGTTGTACTTTATTTTTTATTGAAATAACTTTTTTCAGTTACTAGATTACCTATAAAATACTACACCGCAAACTGTCCTTTACACCAGATTTAATACATTTTTTAAAGTCTTTTTTGAGATCGAATGGACACAAATAAGCAAATAAACGTTCATAGAAACAGTTAAAGTCATAATCTATAACGTAAATTTTGCAATCCGGAAGTTAAAATTTAACTTTATTATCCAAAAATTGTATAGGCTACAAAAATTACTTAATTATGATGCTTTCCTAATAAAATCCTGTCACCTCATCATAATGTTAATGCTCAATAGGGTTAAGTACCACATAACATTATGATAAATAATGATAGTTTCGGTCCATCTACCATTTTTAGCACCTAATCAAATTTATAACATGACAAATCACATAAAATATTGACCATAATTTCAGGATAATCTAATAAAATATCCTCGATGGAAAACAGGTATACATACTTCCATACATACCAATTTTATTTTTATTATTTTTAATAGAAAAACTATGTCACCCCGATGAGTCCCAATAGGACAATCTTTGGCATGATGGTGGTGATGAAAAACAAAACTCAACATGATTTATTCATTTTCATTTCAATTCCATCAGGACCGATCCATATCCATAATATAACCCCAAAAAAATAAAAAGAAGAAAACTATTATTAATTTTTTAGACCAAACTATTTCATCATCAGGAGAGAAAAAAAGGATATTTTTTATGATGATGTTTACATGTTTTCTTAAAAGATAAATTGTTATTGTTGCCGTGCATTTTAAATGATTCTACATAGGAATTTATGGTAGAGTCATAAATTTCAAATTGATTTTCGTCTTTATGTCACCTTTTTTATACGTGAGCTATGCTCTGCATAACATATTTTCACTCCTCTTCTCTCTCGCATAATAATAATAATGTTCATAATTCAAGTTAAAGTTTTTTTTATATACCTTTCCCTACCTACCTACCCTACACACACAGATATAAATTTTCATATACAGTTAAGTATGTGTACATAAGAAAATGAAAATGATATCATAACTTTGACACTCTTTTTATACATATATTTATGATATTACACATAAATATACATATTATCGTAAACGTGGTTTATATTTCTTTTCTGATGATGGTGTTTAGAATGTGATTTAGATAAAAAAATTATATTACGGTGGAAATTTTTAAGGTGAAAATGTGTCAATATTTGATTTATTATGTTTTCCTCTCTCTCTCAGATGACACACACGCACCGCATTTTCCCAATTTAAATATTTTAATGCCGCATTCTTTTTTCTTTTCGTTTGTTCGTTGCGTTGTGGGGGCGCTTTATTATGCTCAACGTGTAAAGTGCCGCATAATTTTATAAGAACGATCAATCAAATTAAAAATCATTATGCTTCAATTCATTTGCATATACGTACAGAAGGAATGAGACAAATTATTTTCGAATCGCTCGATTTCAATTTGATCCCATTTTTTATTCAGCAAAAAAAAATATGATAAATTTATAAATAATCCACATCCAAATTTCCCAACTCATAGCCGAAGGGTGTTTTATATATTTTTTGGAAAATCATATCCGTATTTATTTTGCATTTTCAGCAACACGAGATTTTATATTGAATTCCCACATTGATTTCAACATTGACGGCTACTTTTTTGACCCTCCGATACCTTTTTTATTTATTTGATGAGTATTTAACCACTTATCTGATTTGATATTATTGGAAATATTACGTTGTGTCACGAAACTCCACCTGGTGGAAAATTTTAAAATATAGGATTATCGAGGGAGTATTTTTAATGGAAGATTATATTAAATGATCTCTATCGTAACACTCATATAGAAACCCTAACGTTATTCGACGTTGAATTTCTATGAACTTTCTACAATTTTTATAAAATTACTCAAAAATACTGAAATTTGCTTCGAATCATTTTGGAAAACAATTTATTTTAGAGCAATTTAGTTTAAAAATTGTCACTAAAAACGATCGACTGCGTGTTGTTCTGTAGGCCCCAGGGATCAAAAATCTATGCTCAACAAAATCAAACATTGCTATAAAGTCAAAAGTTCCATGAGGACAAAATCCACCGCTAGATGTCCCCAAGTATACAAATTTTAGTTCTTATAATCTTTATAAAATGGTTTTTATTCAGAATCGAGACTGGACTGTAGTCTCGATTCTGAGTAAAAGCCCATTTTGAAATGTCATTTTCGGATAATCGAGATGTACGTAGAATCAACAACCCAGAGCATTTGTGTCTTTAGCAAAGTTGGTCAGTAGGCCGAATAGCTTACAAATATGGATATTTGAAATACCAGAATATGCTGCCATTTAGTGAACTGATATGGCAACCACCCTAACTTTGCAGGATGATATTCTAGAGCATTCGCGTCTTCTTTGTAAAATTTGATTTAATTTGCAACATTTTCAACAAAAAGCAATTTTTTCAAAGAAATCTTGCTTATTTCAAANATTTGAAATACCAGAATATGCTGCCATTTAGTGAACTGATATGGCAACCACCCTAACTTTGCAGGATGATATTCTAGAGCATTCGCGTCTTCTTTGTAAAATTTGATTTAATTTGCAACATTTTCAACAAAAAGCAATTTTTTCAAAGAAATCTTGCTTATTTCAAACACCCCTATTTCAGAATGGGGCTACAATGGGGAAGGTTTTAAAGTTGGTTCTGAAAGAAGAAAGTCTATATTTTAGTGCCTTATTTATACTCTCGTGTAAATCCGTGTAAATGATTTCTTTTTTCCATTTTGAAAATCGGGCTTTTTTTGCTTCGATCTAATAAACCCCATTCTTATTCTAATAGGTAGTTGGCTAGGATTCATAGCAAATCAAAATTAAAATATAATTAAAAGGGTTCAAAGCAAATTCATTCAGATTTCTGAAACATATTTGTTTTTAAAATTCGATTGAACTCGCTGGGAATGGACCAATTTTTGTGACGCGATCTCAGATTTTTAAAAATTAACCTCATCAAAATACCCCGACTTTGGAGACCTGTAGAAAAGAAACCAGGTGACCTAAAACTATGCTGGAGTAATGGAGAGATGCAGAACTTCTTCAAGAATAGTCATGAATTTAAAAATTTTAAGTTCTCAGAGCTTTTTTATCATATGATCGAGAACTGACCTCAAATTCACCACTGTGTAACATAAAGCACAAATATGGCATACGTTGTTTTGCATTTATAGCAAAAAAAAAGACCAAATTTAAATTGTAGATCAAAACCAGGGTTCTTTATACGGAGCCAAAGTCAAAATTTTGAGTAAGCTTCGTTAACCCATAACTACCGAAACAAAAAAAACACCCACAAAAGACGGGTGGGATAACCCAGTTGTAAAAATCATTGAAACCCATTTATCTCAAAAACCATAAAAGCTAGATTTTTTAAAAAGTTTCCGTTTGCAAGGTATTATATTTTTTATTGTTTTCTACATTACAAAACCAGGCAGATCNGACTTTAACTTCTATAGTTTTTTTCCATGCCTCCGCTCCTAACGTCGCTCCGGCTAATTAGGGGTGCCATTAGGGGGGAAGTACTGATTATTGATGAAGTCACTATGTTTTACTATAAAAACTCATAATTTTTGGTATAAAAAAGTCAATTACGTACAGCAGCCCACAGACGCCTCTGTCCGATTGGGTTAAAAATTAATAGGCATAAAATGAATACCAATTAATAATGTTGGCCAAAATTTCAAAAGATTTTATTCATAAATGTGTGATTGATATCGTTTTTATCGATAAAATGACAAACTTTTGTATTAGAGCCCACAGAAGCCTTTGTCGGATTGGGCTCTCATATGTATGGATCACGATTCCTTATCAAATGAATACGTCTTCCAAAATTTCTGCTCGATCGGACAAACCGTCTAGGAGTTTTCTTAAGACAAAAAAGTGTCCACGGATCGTGGGATCGCGGGATCGCCTAACCGACTAACAGACGTCCAACCAATTTTGGTCGGAAATGATTGATTTGAGCGATTCTCATTTTTGGACCAAACACCAAACGCATGACTTTCACTTTCAGTTAAAGTAAAAATGACGGGAAAATGCCTCAACGTATTCCTTGTTTTTTACCTCAATTTCAAAAGCTCATATCTCGAGAACGGCATTACGGCAAGAACTAGGAACTAGAAAAACATGAAAAATGCTCAATATTTTGGATTTTTTACGATAAAAAGAAGAAGTTTACCAATGTCTTATACGAAAAAAAATGCCGCAAAAAAATTAGAAAGTCCAAAAACGGCCACTTTGGTCCCGTTATTCATCAGTAGCACCCCATAAACCTTGACCAAACGGTTTCAAAGGAGAGGATTTTTTAAAGCCAATTCAAGACTCTCCCAAATTCACAAAATAAGGATCACCCTAGACTCCGATCCCAAAGAACTTTGTGTTTTTAATTTGTTTCCAATTAAACGATTGCCATCTGCTGTTCTGTTGTTCGTGAACCAATTAACAAAATTCTTTCTCTCTCGCTTGATATTACAAAACGCTATTTGCCATTCAAATGAAATGACAAGAAAAGTTTATTGAAAACTTTTTCATTTTCAAAGTGATTACACCCATCATTTTGTTTTTTATTTTCTTTTATTTGTTTTCATCATTATTGTTTTCTTATTTTAATTAGGGGAAAAAATCGATTTTTTCCTATTTTAAATCCGATTTTTGAAACATTGTTTCGAGGATAATTGGGTTTTGAAAAACATTTTTTTCTTTCATTTTTTTCATTAAAAACGAGGGACTGTCGAAAGATATCCACTTTTATTTTGTTTGTAATGAGATTTTTAATATTTTAAAATTATATTTTTGTCGGGTTGAAGGGCACAGTTTCGTAAACCGCACCATAAACAACATTAATTTATGATAAAATGACGCCTGGTACTTTGTGATAAAATATATAGCATGATTGTGCGTTTGAGTAAATTTAAATGCTTCTGAAATTGATGGTGCAGAAACCTAATCAAATTTACATGATTTTATTAAAAAAGGGGAGAAAAATATTTGTGAAAATATGTGAACACCTACTTGTCTCTCTTCAGGCATTAATTTAATCAAGCGAAACTTACCTGAAAAAGAAGAAGAGAAAAATATTAATTCAAAATCGCAATATAATAATTATTTTTTTATAATCAAGAAGAAGAATGATACTATCGTCGAGAGTTTTTGCTGTTAATTATTGAAGTTGATGCAAGGAATAATCTGGGATATTTTTTTCCTTGATGCTTGAAGCGCGATTGTAGTCTCAAGAGGTTATTGTTGCATCACGTACCAGGATTATAGCGTGCTTTGTCGTAGTCATAGTCATATGATAGACAACAAACAAAGGAAGTGGAGAAAATGTACAAAGAGAAAAGTAGCATGTTTGCATAAATATAATGAGCTTTTAGAAATTTCATGATTATGTTATAATTTCCCACAACATGTAAATAACGCAGCAGAATTAGAGGAAACATTTTACCTGATTTATTTGTGAGAGAACTACGACTGATTTAAAACTGTCAGGAGTACAAAATATTTCTTTTTCATACTTTATGAATGAAGTCAGACATAACTTCCTGCAATTACAGATTTCCGTCGTCCTAGACCAGTTTTGACTAATTTTGTGGATAACTGCTGACCACTCCGGAATAGTGTTGCATATTTTCTATTAGGGTGCTTGTCTATCAAGCTTTAAAGCATCAATAAAGGATTGTCAAGTGATGGGGTTTTGTAGGAATCGTACCTCCTCCCAATAATATGTGCATCATACAAAATGATTGTTTTTCACATTTAAATACGTTATATTCCATTTAATATCCACTTTTGCATCAAAAGACAAAAATTGAAGTGTAATTTTAAAATATATTTAAAACCCATTTAAAACCCAATTAAAATCGATTTTTATAATTGAAACAAATTAAATCATTTAAAAAACATTTCAATTTGAAATGCTTTTTTTCACAGCTGATTTTTTTGGAATCGTTCCCGATGCGTGCCCCCGGCTCTAAGTTTACCAGAGCCGGTGAATTTTGAACCGGCGTACAGATACATAACTGTAAAATTCAACTCCCTGAGCTGAATTTTCGAACAACGACTGAATATTATGTGGTGAACATCCGGAGCGTCATTTTAGAACTCCCAAAAACAAGGTACCAAAATACATATTTTTGGTTAGCTTTGCCATTCGGCGTTTGAAACTAAGCTAGACAAAATTGATCCACACTATTGCATATCTATGATAAATTTAGCATGCGCTCTCAAAAATTGTCCAGTTTCGCCCAATTGGGGAATTATTTGAAAAAAAAAAAAGTTTTAAGCATTGCCATAGACGAATATTTTTTTAAGCGTTTTTTTTGCATATTTATAGATTAATGAAAAGTTTTTCAATAGGAACATAACAAATTTGTATTTTAATACAAACAGTGAAGTGAAGAGTGCCACTGAAAATCTTTGGAACTCTAAAAAAGTGTTCGTTGAACCCTTACCAAAGTTACCCGATTAGAGTTCGTTGAGCTCTAAATAAGAGTTTTTTTAGGAGTTCATCGAACTCCAAAAAGGTTTTGAACTGAACTTTAAATAAACTAGCTAGACTTTACCGATATTTTGGCTACTTTGAACATCGGATTTTGAGTGTTATTTTTTAAATAATCGGTCAATGTCAAAACGTCAGTTTAGGTTTTCAATTTTATATNTATCTAGGTGAAGTTGAAAGTTATTAAAACTTACTACTGAAATTCTGAGTCGGTGGTCGCAACTTTAACTCAAATTTTCGGCCGTAATAATCGTCCCATCTGACAGGTTATGCGTACTATGGAGGATAAATTTGAGTACAACAACATATTCACTATTAAATGTTCCTATGCCAGTGAGATAACGCACAGGTCACAGTACCGAAAATATCACAGTTGTGAGTGCTTCAGTTTAAAATGAGTCAAATCAGTCGATTTCACGTCGCTTACAGGAATTGGGAATCTCTCAAACCACATTGTGGCGAGTTTTGCATAGAGATCTTGGCCTACACCTTTATACGTTCAAATTAACACAAGAACTTGAGCCTCTTGATCATTTGAAGCGCCAAAACTTCTCCGATTGGGCTCTATAAAAGTTTTAAGAAAATGATGAATTTCATGGAAAAATCATCTTCAGTGATGAACCTCATTTTGGCTTTGTCAACAAGCAAAATATGCAATATTGGACAGCAAAAAACCCACATGTGCTTCAAGATACCCAATTGCATGCACAAAAAGTGATCTCACGGGTGTGATTGGCCCGTATTTTTGCGTCGATGAGAATGATCGCCATATTACGGTCAATGGACTTTGCTATCGTGCCAAGACTATATTTGGCCAGAATTGGATGGACTTGACATCAGTGATATGTAGTTCCAACAAGATGGTTCCATATGCCGCACATCTGGTCAAACAATTGATCTATTGAATAGGAATTTCAGTAATATCGTGTCCAGTCGAATAGACACGTCGCTCATGCGATTTAAAGCCGTTGAATTTCTTTTTAAGGGGCTACTTTAAATTTTTGGTTCATGCCAACAAGCCAACAACGATAGAGGAGCTCAAGAACTATCAATTTATTTCAAAAGCCTAGTCAAATAGTACTATACAACAGTCATGGCAATTTTTTGGGTAATAGTTGTTAATTTACTATAGTCGCCGCTTTCCAAGCGGCTGCCGATTTCTATCTGCTGGCTGATGACTAAACCGATGCCAATTGCCACTNCCATTTGCCCCTGTTGGGGGGGGGAGGGGGGGGGGCTTCGGGGTCTAGTGTGTATAAAATATAATTTTAGCAGTCAATTATTTTCGAGGGTTCAAAACCTTTTATTAGCTTTAGCCTTGTGATAAGATGCATTCCAAATAAAGTAATAATTTAGTATATACCATATTGTTATTTTACGCTTTGTCTTCAATATTTCCAACATCTGAAATCCTAAGAATGAGACTTTCCACCCAGAATTTACAATTAGAAAAGTCTTTTGCTATAAAAACAACACAGAAAGGACGTATAAAAATATACAATTTGAATAATTCAAGAAAAAAAAACTCTCAAAAACTTTTTTGTTTAACAGACATTGGTTGGTAGAAAAAGAAGAAATCATTAAAAGTGCCAGAAAAATACACTTGAAAATTTAGCTTTCCTTCTACTTATGTGCATCACCTTTTAAGTAGGAAAAAAACTTTAAAAGATCGTTACACAACAAGCAAAAGTGCACGATTCCAAGCCAGCATTTTAATTATATATCACTCCTTATTTTTTGTTTCGTCTTTATTTTTATCTTCGTATATTTATTTATCCTGTATGTGGTAGATTTTCATTTGTTCTTTTCCTTTTCAAATGTAAAATAATGTCTATAGTGAGAAAATTTATTTCATTCTTTCCATTTTATTACATTCAAAAAATTCTCCTCCTTTTCTGCAACATTAAAAAGGATAAATTTACCTTTTCCACATAAAACATAAAAAGAAAATGTTTAAAAGAAGAAAAAAAAAGATAAAATATTATGGATTATTAATTAAATTTTATGGTGCTCTTATGAAATTTATGTAGCAGGTAAATAAGAGTCAGAAGTCCGGAACAAATTATGAAATTATATTTTCAAAATCAAATTAAATCCTTCATCGGTGACGCTAACGCTCTCTGATTTTTCCCCCATTAAATTTATGCAGCAATTTATATTCAACGAACATCCCGCACCGTTCGGTTCCACCATTGACATAGACATGTATTCCATGATTTTCTAATTACTTATAATAACACAGAAGAAATCTTAGTCATAATCATAAAATGTGTTTTTCTTCTTCTTCTCTCTCCTCGATTTTCGCAAGCACGTTAAGATGAAAATGAAACACCAACACTCAGCATTGTCGATTGAATACAAAAACGTAGACTTTTTTTTGCTAGGTTTTCAAAACTTTGCTACCGGTTATATGTATGTATAGAAACAAACATTTATTGTAAGGAGGAGAACATTAATGTGAGTTTTTGGATATAACATTGAAGAGTTTTTCGTATTTTGATGGCCATAGTTTTATAGGGGAGTTTTGTGTCCATAAATACTTTTTTATTAAACATACCTTCTTTCTACCAATAATTATTTTACTCCAATTAGAATGTCATAATTAAAGAGTGTCCGAAAATTAACGCAAAATTTAAATTAAATAGAAAAGACAGTTTTTAGTCTTTAGATAGTTTTTTTTATTGAATCATGAACTAGGTACATAGGATAGGGTTATTTATGAAATAACACATCGGGCAAATGGCCTCCACGGCATTACTGGCACTCTTTTGTCGAAATTATCCAAGACCATTTTGCATAAAAGTGGCTGTATTTCGTTGATTCAGCGTTTAATTTCTTCTTGTAATGCACGGTCGGTTGTGAGCTTTTTGACATAGACCTTTGAATTCAAATAACTCCATAAAAAGAAATCGAATGGTGTTAAATCACACGATCTAGGGGGCCAATTCTGATTACCAAACCAAGAGAGTACACGACCAGCAAACATCTCATGCAGTAATTGAATTGTTTCACGAGCTGTATAGCATGTGGCAGCCACATCAATATCATCCAATTTTGGCAGAGAAAACCGTGTTATCATTTCGCGATATCGACCACTGCTTGACCAGCCTCATTTTTAAAAAAGTATGGTCCAATGATGCCTCCAGCCCAAAATCCACACCAAACAGTGACACGTTGAGGATGCATTTGTTTTTTGACAATCACTTGTAGGATCTCCGAACAACAAACACCGCAATTTTGGCGATTAACAAGCCATCAAGGTGAAAATCTGTTTCATCGCTTAGGATTTTGCTCGAAAAATCAGCATCCACTTGTTGATGTTCAATAATTCATTCAACGAACTCTTTTCGCTGTGCATGGTCTTTAGGCTTCAGTTGTTGGGTTAATTGGATTTTGTAAGCAGGAGACACAGATCTTTTGTGAGTATACGCTGTAGAGAGTTTCTTGAAATTTGCAATTCTTGTTCACGACGCCGAATGTCCTGTTTTTAGATGACCAGTGTGTTTAGCGTCTCCAACTGATCCAGTCTTCTTGGCTCTTAAAGTAAGTGCTCTGACGATATGCGGTGGAGACATGATATTTCAACACTCTTATGAATATTTGTATAAAACTTCCACGAGTTATAATCCAAGCCTCGTGACATTGATTGATGACTCTCGAATATCGGATTATTTAAATATGGATACCGACTATCAGGAGATTATCATATCGGAGTACGATTGACCCGAAAAAATCCTCATTTTAGAGTGTGTAGATACTCTAACACTCTTTTTACTGTCAAACTAACTAAACCAAATCACCAGCATACCAACTCTGCTTATTGGCAAAAACTGGACAATTTGACCACACAAACTTGCCAGGATTTTACGTAATTCCGCACATCTGTCAAACTGGCATTTTTTGGATTAGCCTTTATTTTACTTTTCATTGGTATTATAATGAAATATCTTTACTTTATTCCACTATTCCCTTATCTGGATTTTCTAAAAACCAAAACAGATTTATTACAATATCCTAGAGTTTAACTTTTCTTGTTTGATTGGTTATATAACATTAGGTGTAGTTTACAAGTATCAGCATTTCAATCTACTGATAATAAGCTTATCGGATCATTTTTGACCATAAAATAATTTCAGGTTGTCCGACTTACCTAAAATGATACTGTAAAAGGGCCACAGATACATCCGGCTGATACAGGCAGATGCTAGTAGGGGAGAAACGTAGAGTCTGCAGGTTGTAAATTTTGCGTAAGTTTTTGTTTGCCTCCAATCCAACCATCGCTGTGGCTTGTTTTCATTTAATAAATAATAATATGTAATAATAGGGGTTCCAGACGAGTCCCTTCTATCCCATACTTAAGTTTTTGCAGCAAGTATATTTTTGATAGCATGGCTCTGACGATACATCTCGGAAATCACTTTGTTTACCCTATTATTCATTAATAATAGCGCCCAAAAAGCAATTATTCTTCTCGACAACGATGAAAAACGCAAGTTAATTCAATCGTTACGGGTTGGATTTGAACCCTCGTCCTTTTGTTTGACAGGCAGACGCTCTACCGATCAAGTCACAAGGGTTGTCAAAAGTTTTCATTTCAATCATCAATATTTGTATGAGGGTACATAGAAGGCTTTAACCGATAGGGCAGCCATTGTGGTTGATCACGTACATTTTTATGGGAGTCCATAGTAAGCTTTGGTCGATTGGACTCAAAATTGATAGGTTGACCTGGGCCAAAATTTCAGCCATTTTGATCGATTACGTCAGAATTTATTTTGTCACATATATGGGAGCCCATACAAAATTGTTTCTGACGTTGATCTGGCTTTCTTTCTATACCTTCGCTCCTGATGAGACTACAGTATTTTGGTATGCCTCCGCTCCTAACATCTCTCCAGCTTTTTCTATACCTCCGTTCCAGTCATCGCTCCGGTTGCTTTTGCTTCTAACGTTGCTGTGGCTAATTTAATATACACTCTCAATAAATTTTTGAATTCAT
>JXPH01051029.1:544-11533 GCA_001014845.1 Mochlonyx cinctipes | reverse complement strand
TCGAAATGAGCTCAAATTTGGAACATAATCTTGTGGTAAGTGCCCAAGTACAGTTCCTATAAAAGTTTGGCCCTGGAACATCGGGATCTGTGGACTCCTAAGTGCCAGGAACTTCGAGAATTCTTGGGTTACCGTGATCGGAATGAGCTCAAATTTGGAATATAAACTTTTGGTAAGTATCCAAGAACAGTTTTTATGCTTAATTTGGGATAATATCATCCATTCCTGGTGCTTCCAATTACAAGACTTTCTTGAGTAACTCTGTTAATACTTTTCCGATCCTCTTCAAAATTTGCATATATCATCTTTGTCGAAGTCTCAATCCAGTTTCCATCACAAGGTATAGAATAAATATGATGAAAAGCTACATAATCCACTTTGTGCTTTCCTACGATTTTTAGGTAGTATTTACCCTTCCCTTGTTTGACAACTACGTGCAAGTACCAAAAATATTTCTTTATTTTTTAAAATAGATAAATTTTTTAAATATTTTTTTAGTGGATTGTGATGTAAAATCTATCATTTGGCATAATTTTGAAGGGTCGTTTTATCTGGCTATTATAAACAAACATCAAAATGACAGACACAGGTTGACAAGGCTTTTTTCATAGAGTTTATTTGTTACGCTGAACGAACGTAATATTATGTTCGCTGAACGTAACTTGAATATTATTTTTGCGACGTTTTTTTTAAGTTGAAGGAACAGAAGATTACGGGTTTTTTGATGGAGGCATTTTCATATTGTTATTAAGTTGTAACAACACATGGTCAATTTCATTTGTTTTCAGTTTAAGACGGGGTCTCTCTGATCAATTATCCAAACACGACACCTATATAATGCCTTAAGAGCAGAATATTTAGTAGGAAAATAAATAGATCCATCACAATACTCTAGACTTTGACGTTTTTGTTTGAAGAGTTATATGGATGGATGGATGGAATCGTAGGTAGGGTGGAGAGAGTTATATAATAACAGTTGTAGTTTACAAGAGTGATTTGATTATTGCTTGTTTTCCATCTACTGAGAATAAGCTTAGTGGTCTGTTTTTGAGGATAAAGAAATGTCGGAGCTCCAACAGACTTAGAAAAATGCTGGAGGGGGACGTAAAGTCACCTCCGGCTGATACAAGAAGATGTTGTTCTTATAAATTTTGGCTAAGCTGTTTTTGGCTGCCTCTGCTTTGGCTTATTTTGATTATNGTAAAGTCACCTCCGGCTGATACAAGAAGATGTTGTTCTTATAAATTTTGGCTAAGCTGTTTTTGGCTGCCTCTGCTTTGGCTTATTTTGATTATCATCATCAATATTTGTATGAGAGCCCATAGAAGGCTTTGGTCAATTGGGTTCAAAATTGGTAGGTTGACAATAGTTACTGTCAAAGACCGAAATTTCAGCTATTTTGTTTGATTACGTCAGAAATTATTTAGATTTTTTTCATTTAAATCACAAACAGTTGTATGGGAGCCTATAGTAAGCTTTGACTGATTAACATACANTTCAGCTATTTTGTTTGATTACGTCAGAAATTATTTAGATTTTTTTCATTTAAATCACAAACAGTTGTATGGGAGCCTATAGTAAGCTTTGACTGATTAACATACAGATTTTAATCGCAAATGATTTCTAGAGGTCCAAAACGGGTTTGAAAAGTGGACTAATTACTTTACTTTAACTTTTTCTTCGAAAAGTTAAAGTAAAAACACATTATGACCAATATTAATGTGAGATATAATGGCAAAGTAAAAATGAACAAGCAAACGCCTGGTATTTAGTAGAAATGATTTCTTTTGCGATTATTTGTTTCAAGGTTATGTGATAAAATAGAGAATGCTCATAAAACATAAGTGGGTGGGTTATTTTTTTATTGGAAAAAAGTAAAGTAACTGATACAAACTGATAGAAGTAGGGCACATAACTTTTAGCTATAAAAAATTGTGAATAATCAAAGCCATGAACAGAAATGTATTTATTTATGAATTTTATTTTTTTCAGAACACTTACCATAGCAAATGTAGCATTGCTATCTGTATCTAGTAAATCAGAAGCCGCATCCATACTAGCCTGCTCCAGCTCTCGTCGCTTCTTCTTCATATTTTCTCGGTGCAAGTCAGCCGCTCTATCCGCTTGGATGCATAAATGAAGTTAAATGCGCAAAAGAATTTATGTGTCCCAAATGCAAATAATAACGTAATTTTTTTCATCGATCAAATAATAAATTTTAATTAAAAAATGATGAGATAGTATTTGTAAAAATGGATAAAAATTAAAATTGTTTTTTTTCCGTTTTATTATAATAATGATTGGATCGTCGTTTTATTTTTTATGCAAGCGGTTGGGGAAAATGTGCGGAAAAGAAAAATTGTAAGTTTTTTTTCGAATCAATCAAATAAATATGGAGATAGCACATACCCGAACGTGATGCGTAGTTTACCAAAGCGAACTCCAGCAGGGCACCGAATACGAACGTCAAACACACGCCTGTCCACACGTCAATAGCTTTTGTGTAAGAGACAGGGGGAAGGGATGCGTTGATACCTGACGTCTGCGTTGCCATTGTTAGAAGTGTTGTTACACCTAAAACACAATTATTTTTCATATATTCATTTAATAATTATTTTTTATCTAAATACACTCACCTAATGAAACTCTAGCTGGCACAGCACCTTGATCCAACCAGAATGAAACCCATGACACAATGACCAACATGCAGCAGGGGATGTAGATTTGGATGAGATAGTATGAAAACTCACGTTTGAACATTAAATCGACTTTTAGACAACTGTATTCGCCTGTAAATAAAATATAAAGTAAATTGTTACTTGTTTAATCCTTTAATAGAAAACATTGTGGAGACTGGGCGGAAAAGGGGTGGTCTGGTTCAAATTGTGATGAACTTTCAGTTTGAACTTTTAATTGATATAATTTAGAACCATAGCGTAGCAGAACAGAGACAAGTATGTTGGGGTTTTACATCAGTTATTCTAATGTTATTTATGTCTGCAAATACGATGATGATGGTATAGGGTAAAAACATCAATACCAGACAAATGTAATATGATAAGAATGATAATAATAATAAGACTTATAGTACCCAGCTACCAGGTGTGTTATTAGATTTTTCTAGGTATAAATGGAGTCACAGTTTATAGTGGAATGTAAACCACCACAACTTTAATGGACCCATCAAGTCAAGTTAAATTTTTGCTGCAAAGAAACTGGCTAATCTCTTCTACATGAGCACAATTCAAAGGCTTTCTATCTCATACTTTAAGTTTTTGTGCAGAAAGTATATTT
The DNA here is from genome assembly GCA_001014845.1 of Mochlonyx cinctipes. Classification (NCBI taxonomy): domain Eukaryota; kingdom Metazoa; phylum Arthropoda; class Insecta; order Diptera; family Chaoboridae; genus Mochlonyx; species Mochlonyx cinctipes. The sequence goes on along the minus strand of JXPH01051029.1, from coordinate 8,239 downwards.
TTGTTGGCATGACTCTGAAGGTACATATTCGAAAATATCTTGTTCATGTTCACCTTATTATTCATTAATACTAGCGCACACAAAGCAATCTACCTTCTTGACAACGACGAAAAACGCATGATGGTTGATTTCATTGTCTCGTCAAGCTATTCCGAAATAGTTTTCTTTTACAATACTCATGATCTAATCATACCAGAAAACTTTCTTGCATTGATATTTTTAAATGTTTTGGTAGCCCACGGACTAGTTTTTAGTTTTTTAAACTAATATCTGAACCTCCCAGGTCACTAACAATCAGCACGTAAAAAAACTTGTCGTTCAAACTAAGAAATTCTCTATACGACGCCAAATTTTTTATGCAAACTTTTGAATTATTCATGCTAAAAAGTACAACAAGGACCCATTTACATAGATCGTGAAGCCGCTCCAGTGATGCAACTTTAATTTTTTTTACCAAATTTTGTACGCTTCAGCCCACAAGGTAACACATTGTAAATAAGTTTTCATCGGTCCCACATTTGCTTAATCTTTGGGTAATTTCCGTATTTAATTTTTGCACTCCAGACCATTAAAAAGTAGGAGTCTAATGGTAAATACAGAAAACAGTCTATTAACTCGGTAAGTTTTACAACTTAACTTTAAGCACTAATAGATTTTGTTGTTATATAGCACGCTGCATAGTGGTACTGCATATTGTGACTTTTCCTGCGCATTTTAGAGTACTAGGTGGGGTGAAAAGTAACCTCCTTGACCGCACAATGCGCTGCAATCGCAAAGAAGATTATGGTGCCTTCAAGTCCATTAATATTTAGGCAGACATGTCAAATTTCAGCGCGATACATTCATTTGTTTTGTTTTGACAGCCGATTTTTGTTGGCATGTTTGGCATCATGTTGAGTATGGAAAAAAACGATTTTCTTTCTCTCATAAAACATTATTTTTTGAGAGGCAAAACGGCGAAGGAAACAAAAGAAAAGTTGGATAAATATTATGGGGCTAGTGCTCCTTCAGATTACACCGTGAAATATTGGTTTCGAGAGTTTCGTGGTGGCCGAAACTCCACTGCCGATGAAGTCCGCAGCGGCAGGCCCTCCGATGCGGTTACACAAGAAAAGGTCAAAAAAATAGGTGTAATGGTGTTGGACGACCGGAAAGTGAAGGTGCGCGAGCTAGCAGATGTCACAAGGATAAGTACTGAGCGCACACGCCATATTTTCGGCGAGATTCTGCATATGAAAAAAATATCCTGCCGCTGGATGCCGCGCATGCTGACCCCGGGGCAAAAACACGAACGCGAGCGCACTTCAGAAGCGTGTTTGGCCATGCTGATGCGGAATAGGGTGGACTTTTGGAAACCTGGATCCCCTATTACACGCCAGAGAACAGAATGAGTGCCCGGCAATGGGTCGGAAAGGTCATGGCGTCGGTTTTCTGGGATTGTTATGGCATACTCTTCGTGGACTTCCTCGAAAAAGGAAAAACAATCAACAGCGAGTATTATCACATGAAGCGATTTTGTTTTTGTTTTTGCAAGACAATGCGCCGGCACGCAACCATGGCTAAAATCAACGATTTAGGGCTCCAATTGATTCCCCATCCACCTTATTTGCCCGATTTGGCTCCCTCGGACTATTATCTGTTCCCAAACCTCAAAAGATGGCTTATCAATAAAAAATTCAGCTCACGCGAGGAGATCATCGACGCCGCGGAGGAGTATTTTGTAGACCTTCCGGAAAATTACTTTTCGGACGGGATCAAAAAATTGGAAAATCGCTGGAATAAGTGTATGGACTAAAAGGGGACTATATTGAATAATATTTAAAAAAAAAAAATTAAAAAAACATTTTTTTCATTCCCAAGGAGGTTACTTTTCACCCCACCTAGTAAGCATGATTTTAAAGCTACATGAACTGTCTAACACTTACCGTTCTCAAGTTATAGACAGTCGTTCAGTTCATTCTTCAACACCACTTAAAATTGGAGGCAATTCAAGGTGATTTTGAAAGAAAATGAATAATGTAATTTTTTTTATAATGGTTAGCCATATGCCAAAGAGATGTTCACTAACTTCTGAATTTTTTGGTTCTTTAGTGTGTACTACTAAGTACTCACTGATTGTCAGTCTTCAACCAAAATTCATTCTAGGAGCATTGAAATTTGTGGCTTCCAAAACAGCCGCAATCTTTTTCAGAATATCGGGTTCTAAGTTTGTTAATAGATCAAATAATGTCACGGGGTTTGGGATTATAACCAGAATGTTCCCGAAATCTAGACTAGAATGATCTCAAATTTAAAATACTACCTTTAGATAAGTACCCATGAGTGGTTTGTAGCAAAAGTTAGTCCTTAGATTTTGTGATCTTGGTGGTCAATGTGAACTTACTGATTTTATTTTCCTAAAATCTCGTTCTTTGAAATATAAGACTCTTTTTGACCATTTTATTATCAGAGCATGTTAAATTACGATAAAATGCCAAAAGAGATAATAATTTTTTCCTTTTGTCTGAAATATGTAGATTTACCCTAAATTTTGTTGAATTTCAAATTAATTTCGGGTTTTGGATAGATATGCATGCATCATATACTCAATTGTGAAAATGTGGTAATGAAGTCTGAGTAGCTATCAGTCACTTGTATATATGCGTTTCAGTTCTCTATATATAATAACATGAAAAGGTTAAATGGTGAAGCCCCTCTGAAAAGACTTATTTTATACATGTGGGAGAGGAAATTGTTTTAATTGCTTGTTTTCATTTATTTTCAAGAAATGAAAGGTTAGCATGATGGGGATTATATGTGAAAACAAACTTTTTTTTTTACTCTCATTCGCATTCAACATTCAACATTCAATTCAATTTATGGTTTTGAATAGTTGGAACTTGAGACAAAGTAGGTACACGAGGGAATTTAATTTAAAGTATATTATTATATTACTTTTGAATTTAAAATGCTGCCTACAACACTACTATTTATAGAACTGTACTATGTTGAGTAGCACGCAAAAGTTCTAAACAATAATATAGAATCCCTGAAGAGCTTGAGAATCTGATTAAAAAGATGGTTCTGCGTATTGTGAAGGAAGGAGAAGGATGTGTACATCCTGCATAATCAAGACGAGTAACTGCATAAGCGGTGAGAACACTTCAACGAAGTTTTTAATAACAAAGCAGAAAATCCAGAGTAGCTCGTTAACAGCCAGCATAATCCAGAATCAGCATCCGTTAGCATTGATATAAGAATCACTTTCGTCTTTAAAAATGGAAAAAACGCAAGAATTCTGAAAGTACTTGATGTATAGGGGTTCTCAGATTCCAATGTCCAAGTTTATAACTTTTTGAGGAACCATTCTTGGATACTTACCAAAAGCTTATACACATATTCCAAATTTCAGTTCATTCCGATCATTGAACGGTAGAATTCTGAAGGTTTCTGGTTTATCGGGTCGATCTTTTTTGAGAACTGTTGTTGGATATTTGATACTAATAATAATATGGCTTTACTCTATTGAGGAGTGTATCGAGTGAAACTGACCATTGTACGTAGTTTTCGTCGACTTTCAGAAAGCCTTTGATCTGCTAAAGCAGGACGCAATTTGGAGAAGTTTAAGGGATATAGAAGTTCCAGCAAAAATTATTTATCTGATCAAGGAATCTTACGACAACTTCACTTGCCGCGTCGTACATCAGAATAGGCTCACCGACCCTATTCACGAGAAGAATGGTATTCGGCATGGATGCTTGCTAACCCCTTTGTTGTTCCTGGTTGTGTTGGATGATGTGCTGGGGAAATATAGATGATCGTCTAGAAGATAGTAGTCTGTATTTTCTGATGACCTATCTATGCTAGCTCACAAAAAAAAAAAAAGATATGAAAGGCAAAATCAAAGACATTTCCCAATCGATCACGCGCTACAAAGTGACCCAACGAAGCCGGGATTAGTAGCTAAAGAAGCTTTGGAGTACTGTCCTAGGGAAAGAACCAGATCCAGAGGCAGATAACGCCAAACTTGGCACCGTTTCGTCAAGTTAGAGTTGAGTGTACGCAACGACGAATGGGGTGACGCAATAGCAACCGCAAGGGAACGAATGAGATAGAAAAGGACTATTGATCGGCTGTGTCCCACCTTGGTACCATAGGCTTTTAGCAAACTAACTAACTAACTACTACTACTAGTTCTCTAGAGGGACGAGGCGAATCATCATATTTTAAAGAACTTTCTAGATATTAGTGGTCATGCAGATTATAGTGGATTCCGAACCACCACAACTTTAATGGTTATGTTTGCTGTGAGGCATTCTTGGATACTTATCAAAAGATTATGTTTCAAATTTGAGCTCATTCTTATCATTGAAACTTAAGATTTTCTGAAAAAAATTGGTGAGTTTTATGGGGGCCCCCAGACTAAATGGCCCAATTTGGCCCATTAACGAACGCTTCCTTACTTTTGCTGAGAAAAGGCCCCACAAAATTTTCGCCAAATCAGTTGAGAATTGCATGAGTTATCTAATTTACACACAAACTCTCACACGTACACTCCCTGTCACACATTATCCACACAAACACTTTTTTCAATCGATTTTTGCGTGAAATCCTTCGGATTAGATGGGTTCTAATCATCAATTTCAAATAATGAGGTATGGCTAGTATGGAAATAGAAATCAGCCAACTATGTGCTACGAAGGAGTCTTACGGAGCCCAGATCAGTTGCAAATAAACTTTAGTGTACATTACTTGGAAAGAAACTCGATCCAGAGGCAGACGGTTCCAAACTTGGCACGGTTCCATTAAGTCACAGTTGAGTGTATACGCAATGATGAGTGGATTGATTCATAGCAACCGTTAGGAGATGACAAAATGCTAATAACCGGCTTTAAGTAAGTATGTCAGTTCCAGATAAAACAGTTCTTAATTTTATTTACTGTTTATGAAATATAATAATTTTAATGAACTTACCTGTGTTAGTTTTACTGTTACAATAATCAGTCAAGAATTTCTCTAGAGTAAATCGTGGAAGATGTAGATTTTTAACAACTTGTACAGGATCTCCTTCTTTCCACAAGAAGACCAAATCAGCTGTAGTCCAACCATCTGAAAAATAACGTGAATATCTTTTACTTAAATAACACAGCGAAAACGAATGTAAGAAAATTGTCTTATATAAGGGAAAAAAAATAATGCGCCTAAAATAGACTTTCAACGATAATTTTAACTATAAATCGGAGTATCCAATATGACAAACAATTTACAGATAGAATGAACTTTATGTTTTAAACTATGCATGCATAAAATATTGTACTTACAAGAAGCCATCCTTAACGAACAAATTTGCCTATCTAACGGATATAGTTTCAAATTCATTGGACACGCCAGCGTCAAAGAAATCCTAATACTGTACAGCACCGATCCGTATGGGAAGATTCTAATATACACGTTTGGCATAATTATGTTGTGGAAATGACCTTCCTTTTCGTTTGAGAAGAACAAATCAGGCATCCACACTCGATTGGCTTCAGTTAGGGTCAAATATTTGAGGCGACCTAAAAGTATTTAAAATCAAGTTTTTGAATCAAATAACAGTAACATTAATACAACTTAAAGAAAAATGCGGAAAACCCTACCCATTTTTCATTTTAACGTTCGAATCACTCGTGCTTCATGACAAGTTTTCTTTTCATATAAGAAGGAGAAAGTTTGACACTTATTTATGATGGAAACGATGTCGTTATTTTCATCTTGAACAACTTTGAACATTGAAAAGATTGAAGATTGGAATAAGGAAGGAAATTTTTGCCTCTTATTCTCCGATAATGGTTTTGAACTTTTCTAATAACGTTTTCTGATTCAAAAATGACGGATTTGGAAAACGTGGTTTTGGAGATTATTTGTTATTGAAATGTTATTTTGTGCTTGTGGCAACATTTTGCCACAAATTGATTATCATTACACATCATCATTACATTTAATCACAAAAACGTGTGTGTTTGGTTTTTTTTTCGAAGAGCAAAAATTTGGATTCGTTCTGACGTCCAGATTTTTCGGACAAATATGGAAAAAATAATATGNACGTGTGTGTTTGGTTTTTTTTTCGAAGAGCAAAAAATTTGGATTCGTTCTGACGTCCAGATTTTTCGGAAAAATATGGAAAAAATAATATGTTAGCTTTTCATCACTATCATTCAATAGGTGAAAAGGTTATGTATTCAGTAAAAAAAAGTTGTTCCAAATTGTCTGCAACGTGTAAAAAAATTATAAAATAATTATAGAAAAAATATNAAAAAGAATTATAAAAAAAATATTTGAAGAAAATAAATAAATGTCTGTGTGTGTGTCTGTCTGCCTGTGTCCTCGATAACTCGTGTAATTCTCAAGCGATTTGGCTGAAATTTTGTGTGGAGGCTTTTCTCAACCTTTTTCATGAACCTGTACGCATTTTGACAGGGACTATATGATGTTTTAGAATTTTTCAGAATTTAGAGCTCTTTACACTGTTAGACGTTTTAGTGTTTTATAATTTTCAGGCTGCATTTTGTAGACTTTATAGCCTAAAAAGATTAAAAACTTTAAAAATGTATCGAATGTCTAAAAAATCTAAAAAGCCCAGTAAGCCTACAGTAAGCTTTCAGAAAATGTGTTGGTCAGTGCACTAGTTGTGCACTGACGACACCCGTCAATGTAGTCAATGTGGGTCAATGTAACACTTGTGCATGGACTTCACTCGTCAATTTGACGGGTGCGCGGCGCGTTCGTGGAACACTAGTATACGAACAAAGAACCGTTGATTTGACGGGTGTTTTTAACGTCAATTTCACTGGTTCACCAGTATGCTGTTAGATAATGCTTACATTGTGCGTGTACTGGTAATGATGCCTAATATTCGTAAGTCGTATCGCAGGACTTTGTTTTCTGAGTGTAAAGAGGAAGAAAAAGCCTCAAAAGTGTAAAAGGTCTTAATATTAAAAGAACCAGGCCGATACGGCTTCATGACATTAACTTCTTTAGTAATTTTCTATGCCTCCGTTCCTAATGTTGCTCCGGCTAATTAGGGGGGACGTACTGATATTGATGACGTTACGGCGTTTTATTATAAAAATTAATCATTTTTGGTATAAAAATGTCAACTTTGTATGGGAGCCCACAGAAGCCTTTGAGTGGGCTAAAAATTGGTAGGCATAAAATGGGTACCAATCAATAATCTTGTCAAAAATTTCAAAAGATTTTATTCATAAATGTGTGATTTATATCAGTTTTATCGATAAAATGACGAACTTTTGTATGGGAGCCCACAGAAGCCTTTGTCGGATTCGGCCAAAAATTGACAGACGTAAAACGAGAAACAATTTCAAAACATTTTATTCATAAATGTCGGATTTAGTTGGATTTTCTCGATAAAATGACGACCTTTTTTATGGGAGCCCACAGAAGCCTTTGTTCAATTACGACAAAAGTTAATAGGGCATAAAGTGGGTACCAACTAATAATTTTGGTCAAAATTTCAAAAGATTTCATTGATAAATGTGTGATTGATATCGTTTTTATCGATAAAATGACAAACTTTTGTATTAGAGCCCACAGAAGCCTTTGCCGGATTGGGCTCTCATATGAATGGATCACGATTCCTTATCAAATGAATACTTCTTCCAAAATTTCAGCTCGATCGCACAAATTGTCTAGGAGTTTTCTTGAGACAAAAAAAGT
>JXPH01050914.1:565-14033 GCA_001014845.1 Mochlonyx cinctipes | reverse complement strand
TGTGCTTACAAATACCAGACTTACTTGAATAACTCTGAAGATACTTATCAGACCCTCTTCATAATTTGCACACATTTCATTTTTAGTTTAAAAATCAAGTTCCCAGGATAAAAAGTTGCATAAATATTAGGATAAAATATTTTTTAAATATAGAAAAAAAAAAAAAGCTGTAATCCACTTTGTGATTTAATACGTTTTTTTATTCTCCTTTATTTTCAACATCATGAAAAGCATAAAAAACGAAAAACGTCTCTTATTTCAACGCTAAAACATTGCTTATATTTTTATGTGATGTCTCTCGAAAAAAATACAACCGAAAAACTACGTTTTTTCTACAACACGAGCACGTTCATTTGAAATTGAAATTTTAAAATAAATATAAAGATTAAATTAGATTTTTGTTATGATATATATAGCCCACAACAAACACTACGCTCTAATATACCATCATCGATATGCTCTGTGTAAAATATGTATAGTGTAGTCTCTACAATGGCTGTCCTTCAACCGAACAAAAAATTTCTATTTTTAAATCAAAAATTATGTTTTCAAAATGAATTCGCGATCGCGATATTTTTTTTTGCATTTTAAATTTTATGGCGTGCATTATATTAAAGAGTTGAGATTTGTAGAGAAGATATAAGGAAGTCTAGCAATTTGATCCGCCATTTTGATTGAATTGGCCGCTTTATATTGGACACGAGAACAAATTTTCTGCTAACAAACTAACTAATAAACGTCATAATTTGTCATAATACTATTAATTAACGAGATAATTTATATTTCATGATTAATTATTAATGGGAAGATGTAATGCCAAAAATTTATCAAAAATCAAAGCCAAATTTTAAATTAAACGTGCAGTTTATAAAAGTATTGATATTTTCGTTACAACTTTGAAATTTAACTAAAATATTTAGTCTATATACTCGCACTGCCAGGCTAGCATCGACCTTGATGTAAAATATTCAAATCATTAAATAAATTTTCTATTTGGATTAAAATCAAACAGCGATTCATGGCTGCTCTGTCAATTATCTATGCTTGAATTGCGCTATGTGGGCAAACGTTTTCAACTAAAATCACCTGCTGACCTTTACACGAAAAAAATAAATAAAAATTTTAAATTTTGTATGCTTCTTTATGCAAAATGGTAGACACAAATATAATTAATAAGAAAAAAATAATTAAAAATTACTCAAGTTCGCAGCCTTGGCGTGGTGAGGAAACATTTCTAATGTTGAGTTTTTATTGAAAATTCATTTTTAAAACTGTGTGCCAACACCAAAACCTAATTGTTTTTAAAACGGATTGAGTTAGGATTAGAATGGTTCGTATTTTCGATTTTTGCCCGAACTTTTGTTGTATATGGATAGATGGATTCGAGGGGTGGGGTGTGCAGTAGGAATTTGTACTGCCTCTCGCACGAAAGCCTCAAAAAGGGCCCATTGTGCTCAACCCCGGTGAAAAACCTGAAAATAAAAGTTATACAAAAACTGAAACGAAATAAATAGCTGAAACTAAATTAACAAATAGAACTAAATAGAAGATTTCAATTTAATTTGGCAAATTACAACTCATCAGAAACTTATAGATAACCTTAACTTCAATGCGACGAAAACAGTTAGCACTAATGTTAAAGGTTCCAAAAAGTCTTCGTCTGAGGTTTGCAAAGTAGTCGCAATTGCAGAGAATGTGAAACGCAGTTTCAGCATCATGATCACAAAAGCGGCAAAGAGTAGTTTGAACAATGTTCATACAAAAAAGATGGCTGTTTAGTTTACAGTGTCCTTTAATCATTGAAACCATCAAACGCAATTTATTCCTGTCAAGATTTAACTTTTGTTGTATTGTATCAAGTCAAACAAGATCTTGTTTGATACAAACAAGGGAAAATAATTTTATTTTTTGCTACAAACCAGAATTCCTTGTTTCTATGGGAAAAGACTTCTTGAGTATAGGTATAAAAAATAACCTTAAAGGGCCCAGTAAGATCTTGTTTCGCTGGAACAAGTCAGTCACACCTAGTTTGTCACAAACAAGATCTTAGTTATGGTTTTATTCAAACTATGTCCCATGTTTGGCATCTTGTTCGAACAACTAATCCTATATGACTCAAACATGATACTATTTTGTTATAGTAAGCTTCCGAACTAGATATTGTTTACCCCAACCTAACTACAATCCTAGTTTGTTTGCAAAAAAATATTTCATCTTTAGTAGGTACTTTCAAGCAATTATTTTGTTCTAGTGGATGAGAAGCGGTCTCATGATTTAGCGATTAACATCAGATCGTATTGTTTTACGCTTGGTTGAAACAAGATCATGTTCTCTCAAACATGCTTCTAGTTTGCCTCAACTAAGATCTTCTTCACCCTGGATTTTTGACAAACAAGATGTTGTTTGTCAAACTAAGATCTTATTCGTGAGAACAGAGTTTGACAGATAAATAAGGTCGAACAAGATATTGGTTGTTATAAATAAGTCAAACAAGATCTTGTTTCTCCCAACCAAGATCTTGTTTAGCGTAACGGTTGTATCAAACAAGATCCTGTTTGAGAGAAACTATATCTTGCTTGCCGCAACTGATAAAATCTAGTTTGCCCCAACCAAACCGTTTTTCTTAGTTCGGGCTTTTTTTGGTTAGGAACAAAAAGGTTTTTTCTCAGTGATGGTAACTCATTAAATTGTTCGATGATATTGAATCCATTATAAAGTCCACAACGCTGCACTCAGAAAAACCTTCTTTCTCAAATACTATCTTATATCTGACAAAAAATATCTTCACAGGACATTCTGGAAACTGAAATTTAAGTTCCTTTCACCAAAATTCAGGCAAAAGTCTACCCACTAATAATTCTAGTTAGAGCTTCGATTTATTATTTTTAGTTTGATTTTCAAAGTTTGTCAGAAGAGACAGGGCACGCACCTGACCACTTTTTCAAAAACGATTTATTTTTAATTTTTTTAGTTATTTTAACTATTATTTTATTTAGTTGTTTTTTTTTTCTCAAATNATTTTTAGTTTGATTTTCAAAGTTTGTCAGAAGAGACAGGGCACGCACCTGACCACTTTTTCAAAAACGATTTATTTTTAATTTTTTTAGTTATTTTAACTATTATTTTATTTAGTTGTTTTTTTTTTCTCAAATAAAAACGAGTTCGTGTTCAAGAACCATTCTGATAGTTCAACGAACTAAAAAATATCATATCTGAAATTATTTGTTTTGTTTGTCAATCCAGGGTTAGGGTGCACAAGATCTTAGTTGAGACAAGCCAGAATAATATTTAAACCAAACAAAAAATACTTCATTGATAGGAACCGATCTATTAATCTCAAAGTCATGAGACTCGCCTCTTATCCACTAGACCAAACCAGTTACAAGTACCAACTCCCTTCGGCAATTAGCTGATGATCCATGCATCCTAAATATGGCCTCTGAGCCAGCTCAAACATAGGTGTGGTTCGGAATTTTCTACGAGCTTTTTTAGGAATTTTAAAGCATTTGCAAATTCTCAACTCCTGCTGATTCGTTCAGTATATAAAATTGAAGTTTTCATACCTAAATATATTTTCTGAATTCGAGTGTTTTGATTAATATTTTCGATTTATTTTTTAAATTTTGTATTGTTAATAGTTTTATAACTTTTATAGTTTAGCGTTTAGTTAAGCAGTGAACTAACATAGTTAGAAACGTTTTTGTCTCAATTTTTGTTGAATAAAAATTATGAAAAATTTAATAAAACTTCTGAAACTGCTTGTGCTGAACTAGTGCTGTAACCAGTCGTAACTGGCAGTTCTTCTGAAGTTAGGGCCTCCAACTAAATACTTACGTCCATAAGCATCAACAGTTAAAACCTCGGTTAAATGTAAAAACTACTTTTGCCACCTTCTGTTAATGCGTAGAAAATGAGACAAAACACAGTTAACAATTTCACCGCGATTAAAACTGTTGATGTTTACGGACGTTAATGTTTTTAACGAAACATATTTTTTGAGTAACATATCAAATACCAAAATAAGGACCAGTCTATAGTGCAGTTCATGTAAATCACGTATTTTATTGATTATTTTCTACAAGTAAAGTATGTTTAGAGAAAGGAAAGACAATGATCTGATTCCTTAATTTAGGAAAACGGAAATTTCTACACACAGCTGATGTTTTCATGATAATACCCAATGATAATGATGATGCGGGTTTCAAAATTCCTCCCTACTACGCATGCTAATTCTTTTTTCAATCATGGATTCTTTTTTGCTCTTTATTGAGAGAATGTGTTGCAATTGAAAGAAATATTACATTTAAAAACTACAATTACAGCAATAAGTTCATGCGAAAAAAATATTTTGAAATCATTCAACATAATATTTTTATTTATTTATTATAAACTGTTTAATTTACTTCTCCTACCCTATACCAGTGAAAACTGAAATAATCCAGTCAAACTAGATTAAAATGTGTGAGCGATTGAAAATAATTAGTAACAAGTTACGAGTTTTTCTTCGGGGCAAAATGAAAAAAGTCCCTCTTTCTCCAGTGGCAGCATCATGGTGAAAACGGCCAACTTTCTGGAGCATTTTCTGTCGCAAAAATGGCAAAATAGAATAATTTGTCAATGTTATGTCTACTTCAGACCACTAAACAAAAGAGTCTTGAAATCAAGGCCTCGGATTTAAAGAACCAAAACTTCTCCCAAAACACACACATAACAATTTCAATTTTTTATTTGATATTTTTGGATTACTCCTAGGCCTAGAATTTAATCTACATAGATAATTCTGGAAAAAAATTTGTCCTTTTCACCGAAATCCAGGCAAAAGTCTAAATTTTCGTTCAAGCTTCGAACTATTATTTTCAGTTCAATATTCAAACTTTACTAGAAAGGTCAGGGCACACAGCTGACCACTTTTACAAAAACGATTTAATTTCACTAGCCAAACTATTTTTTAAAGTTTTTTCTACTATTTATTTTGGCTTTTTCCGACGAGTTTTTGTTCAAGAACTATTGTGATAGTTCAACGAACTAAAAATTATCGTTGCCCAAATTTACTGTGTAACTTATTAGACTTTAAGACCAAAAGTTTAAAATCAAATTTTATAATATTTTTTTTGTTTTAAATTAAACGGAGTGACGTCATTCATAATCATTTCGTCCCCCAACAGAGTCGACCATTACAGACAAAAAAGGTCAAAATTTGGGTCCTTTATTCAGCTTATTTATTTCTTCTTGTAGTCCTAGATTATTGCTATCAAACTACACTATAAAAAATGTAGGAAAATCCTGTCCAAAATAATTTCAGTTTCTGTATAAAACCATCCTTTACTCATGAAAAAATTAATTCATCCCTAATTTTCCTACTTTTCGCCAAAATAAACATTAAAATCCCATGTTTTCATAATTTCGTCAAAAAAATTCATGCTTTTTAACTTAGTCTGGAAAAATTCGCCTCGAAACAAACATGTCCAAAAGCACAGAAATTAAAATATGTTCAAGTATTAACGACAGAGTTTCACTAGCGTCTGCTTCGTGTGCTAGAAATCTTGTGTTCGAACCTCGAAAATTTCGAAAAATCGAAAAATCGAAAATTTTTATTTATAAAATCTTATTAAATTTATTTCCATTAATTTTCCTTTCGTCCGGAATTTTGCAGTCTTGAAGGCTAGCACAATAGTTGCTATACAAAGGCTGGGAAATTTCTGATTTTTTATGGTGTATGTCCTTGATTTTTACATTATGAGTAAGTCGACGCATGTTTTAAAATAGGATATCGTTGGTTCCTTCGAAGTATTTCTTTTTTCTATTTACGACGTTTTTTATCTGTCAATACTGGGTTCGCCCACGTAATTTCAAATCTGATAACACAACCGGCTCTGGTGAATATCTGCTGAATATGTCGTGGTTGATCTCGCTTGCTCCTAGATCTTCTTTCAGTAAAAAAAAATGTAATTTTTGGGGTTCTGGGGGGGGCATCTTTCAAAGTTAGCTTGTAATTTTTGAAAAATCGCAAATTTATTTAAGCTGGAGCAACAGACGCTTTCTAAAAGCTACAATTTTACATTATGTATGATGAATCATTGGCTAAAATGATTATGATTTATTTGTCCTTTAAATTTGTTATATTCTAATCATGACAGGCGTCAAATTATAAACGGTGCATTTTTCATTCTAGACTTTGAGTCACCGATCGAGCATGACTGGTACTAAAACTAACTATGCATACATTAGTCTCTGACTCACTGTTTTAATATCGACTATTTTCCATTTATACAAAAACATAACCTTCACCCCATGGAAAACAAAAATCTAATTTATTATTCAAAATTATAGTATTCGATTTAAAAATGAAATAAAATGCCAAATGTCCCGTCAAATAAAAATCAAAATCAAAACGAACGCCTGGTACAAACTAATACTTGACGTCACAATCACAACATGAAAATATAAAATTAAAATGAACAGGATGAGAGTCATTGCATCACCATCCACTATTGGACCAAAATATCTCCCCATAGCAAAAACACACAAAATATGACGATTTTATATTTTGTTGTTAAAGTGACGTCACTTGTCGTGTTTATGTTTCTCGTCTCTTTTTAGTGTCTGCTCAAAAAGTATGTTTTACGACGAAATAAAACAGCTGATTTCGTCTCTATTTTGTGTATTTTCGGGTTTTTATTCGGTTCTCTTTTTTTCTTCTTTATTATTATTATTATTTTACGTTTTACTCAAACATATGCGGGCGATTTTTTTCCGATGAAAAATTCTCTGAACTGAATCGAGTTTATACTGTGGGTCAAAAAATATCTATTTTTGTGTACATACACTCAAGTGTATGTTTCTGAAATAAATAACCTGATCTTTTTCTGATTTTGAATTGAAATTGGAATTCAACGACAATTCTATATTTTATTTATTGGATTCAATTGGAAAGGAAATGATACAATTTTTATTGACGTCAAACCAATTTTGCCCTGTTTATGACAAATTGACTGAATTTTGCTTGAACAACCAAACGGAAATTGAAGTAAAAACTATATAATTTTCATCGCCGCCAATAAATTGACTGAAAAAATAACATATGGTCATCATTGTTGTGTTTTAAAATTCGTCTGACGTTTGGATTAAAAACTGGTTTTCAAAATACTAAAACCGCGCTTTCCCAAAAAGTGATTATAAGAACTTTCTATCTTTATGATGATAAATACACTGTAAAAAATATTCGTGATTTTTCTCTATTATCGTACCTATTTTTGGGACATCCTATACATTTGTCTCAAAAATACGAATGATAATAGAGGAAAATTACAATATTTACTGCGTCTTCCTTTTATTTTGATTTACACTTCGTGTTAAAGTGGTGTAAAAAAGTGGTTAAAGTGGGTACATCATCATCATCATCATCATCGTCATCTAATCAAAATCTTGTGTAGGGAAAGAAATAACGAAAAACTTACTTCTTTCCCTACAAATTGCGGCCGACGTGGGTATGTTTTGACACGTCCGCTAGGACATGGGAGGTTGAATTAAACCTTTTTTTTGAAGTCTCATAAGTTGCTTCTTGGTACAAGACTACTACCCTAAAAATTTGCATGGGGTATATGGCCCTATAGTACAATAAGCCGTTCAATATTTATCGACCATCAAATTTGACACAAGTAACTATATTCTCTGTTTTATAACATGAGATCTGTTCAAGCTAAATCATTAAGCAGGAAAGCTCTTTTATAGGCGGTCTATAAAAGAGTTTCCCTACTTGATGATTTAACTTGAAAGTATTTTCTGTTTTATAACTTAGAATCTTCCAAGTTATAAAACAGAAAATACTTTATGTTCGGACTGAATTACCTTAGAAGAACTACGTGAGTCGTCATGTTTCAGCGAACATTCTAGGATTTAGTGCACAGATAGCTTATAGTAGATTCCAAATTACCACAACTTTAATGGTTAGGCCATGATACCATAATGTCGTGTTCAAGTTTGTGGCGAGGAAACTGACTAACCCCTTTAACATTTACTCCAGTCAAACGCCTTCTATCCAGTACCGATAGATATCAGAAAATTTTCATGAATATCAACTAGTATCTTGCTTGGCAGCTTGTTCAGGACTTAAAATATTATCTTGTTTGAGTCATATAAGATAAGTTGTTAAATTTGAACAAAACATCAATCAAGATCGTGTTTGTGACAAACAAGGTAACTTGTTCTAGCCCAATAAGATCTTGTTGAGTCTTAAATGTAATTTTTACATTTCTTCAACCAACCTCTCAATAATAGAGAAATATATATTGGAAATAGAGAGGCCTTAAAACCAAAAACTCTCCAAAATGTATTTTAAGCACGTTTCAAACATCCATTTTCGACCGGGTGGTTGAGTGGTTAGCACGCTAGCCTCACATCTACTAGCTTCTGGGTTCGATTCCCGGTCGAAACTGCTGATTTTCAGTTTGTGATAATCTGAATTGTCGATATTTCTATAAATAGAACACAGTACAGTCAGTCTGTGAAATATGCATACACCTTCTACCATCTACAGTTATATAACCTATGATTGTGGTGGTATATGTGTATATGTCAGGTTAGTCAGTTTCCTTGCAATAAAAACTGAACTTGACTTGATGGGCTCAATGAGCTGTTAACTCATTAGCATAACCATTAAAGTTGTGGTGGTTCGGAATCCACTATAAGCTGTAGGTTCACTAATACCTAGAAAGTTATTTATTCAAACATCCTAGAACACGAATAGACCGTTTCTAAAAAAATGGCTGTTATGTATATATGTTCTGCAACTATCTAACGATGTGAGTCACCATGATAAGTAGCGTAAATCGCAACCGATTTTGATTAAATTTCCTCCAAATCATTTTTTTGGTTACACCTCGGTGGGAATTTAAAATGGGCCATATTTGTTCATGTATGGGTGCTCCAAATATTCCAGACATTTTTGCTTGAGTATCCAACAATAGTTCGTATCTGAAGTTGAGTGTATCCATTCCTGGTGCTTCCAAATACCAGACATTCTTGAATATAGCTTGGAAAGTGTTAACTCAAAATTGCCGAAATGTAGAACATATAATCTTCGACAACATAGAAATCCAGTTCCTATATCAAATTAGCCGGAGCGACGATAGGTGCGGAGGTACAGAATAAGCCAGAGCAACGATAATAACGGAGGCACTCAACCAACATTGAAATCAAGTTTCTATATCAAATTAACAGAGCGACGACAGGAGTGGAAGTGTTAGCTGGAGCGACGTAAGGACAAAAGAAGCGGAGGTACAGAAAGTCAGAGCAACGTTAGAAATGATTTAATCGGAGGCACTTATAAATATAAAATCCTATTTATTCATATAATATTGAAATGTAAATAATAAATATAATAAGGCCTATAGGTACCCTATTGGGACCAGGCGAGTTTCAGAGAACTTTTTAGGTATTAGTGGACCTACAGCTTATAGTGGATTCCGAAACACCACGACTTTAATGGTTATGCTAATGAGTTACCAGCTCATTGAGCCCATCAAGTCATGTTCAGTTTTTATTGCAAGAAAACTGACTAACCTGACATACACACATATACCACCACAATCATAGGTTATATAACTGTAGATGGTAGTAGGTGTATGCATATTTCACAGACTGACTGTACTGTGTTCTATTTATAGAAATATCGATAATGCAGATTTATTACAAACTGAAAATCAATATATCTAATTCAAATAAACACAGAGCAGGTACGGGAATCGAACCCGCAACCTAGTGGATGATAGGCTAGCGTGCTAACAACTCAACCACCCGGTCGTTGAAATATATTGAAATATATGGATATGTTAATATATTATATTCAATCCTCTGAAAACAAAATTCATCGCCTAATCGAACATCTAAAATATTTTTAATGTTCTAACTTTATGTTTTGCAAACATATATAGCACTCAGACTAGTATCCTATGATTCCTAGTATCGAATGTCCGGATTATGATCATATTTATAACAAAAAATTGTTTTATGCCCTTTTGACGACATAATACTAGTTTCATACTCATGTTGTTTCTCTCAAACAAGAATGCTTGTTAGAAGCAAACGTTATTTAGTTCACCTTCACCTCAAACAAGATCTTGTTTGGCTTGTTTCTTGCAACCAAGGTCAAACAAGATCTTGTTTCTATCAACCTAGCCAATAAACAAGTTTTTTCTCAGAGTAGAGATCAAAAATCCATTTTAAAACTGAAGTATGGATCTTTCGCAGTGTTCTCTCGAGTGTTCTGCTTTCCCTCTCTTCAAAAAGTATTTGCAAACGCCTGGTTGTTAGTAGAAATTTTAATTTACGCTTTTATTTATAATAAAATAAAATATAAAAATACATTATATTCTTCAAATATTATCATTTCAAGAGGTTCAAACATCTTTGTCAGCAAATAACAAACAAAAATTTGCAACAAAATCATTATTTATTTACTTGCGTATTAAAGATGTGACACATAAAAATCAGGTTTTATTTATTTATTAAAAAAATGTATGCACAAAAATAATAAAAGTGTTTTGCAAATAAAAATCAAATTTGCATAAAAGTACATACATATTGACGTACTTATTCGTATGCAATATGCGTTAATAAAGATATTCATATTTTAAAAACTGTTTAGTGCCTATCTGTATACAAGATGGTTGTTCATTTCGAATTAAAATTCAAGGTTTCTTTTACTTTTTAAATACATAAAGTAATTACGCTTAATGTACAACAAGCCGCCATTTTTCGTTTTGCTCTTTTCGCTTGATACGATTATTGTGAAATTTTCATGTCGAGAGATATTGAAAATCGATACTGAAACCATCTGGTGGTGTCTTTTTTGTGCACACCAAACCAACAATAATATTCGAGCTTTTTTGCTGTTATTTTGAAGTGTCGCATTAGCATTCGAACGGGGTTAGCAACCTTCGTGTAATGAGTTTTTATTATTATTTCGTTTTTGTTTGTATAAAAATTGTATTCTTCAGAAGCAAAGGTAAGACAAACTAGTTTTTAAGAAACTAATCATGACACGTTGATAATTCATAAAAAACCATGAGAATATTTTTTTGAAAAAGAAACTAAATAGACCTTAGATAGCCCTTGACAATATCTGTAGAAGGTCTTGCCTATGACTTATGTCGTGCAACAAATAGTGCCCATTTAATTTTTGTTTCTTTTGATGAGACGTGTGAATTCTCAAAGAACTATCACGCTTAAAGTGGTTCATTGAAAATGTAATTAACCACATTACATTTCTCCAAAATCATAATTAAGTGAATTTTGTATTATCTTTGCTTATTGCATTTTCCAATACACCAGCATTTCACAAAATCAGCGAGCTTCATTGCAAAATCTCATAACTTCACTGTCCAATGAATTTTGAATGAAATATGTTTTATTATTGTTTGTAAGAATGAGAATTTAATATTATGCCAAAAACAGAACAAATAACTTTTTCATTTGTCAGGAAACGCATTCGATCCTAGCGCCTCTCAGTTCAAAAATAATAAAAAGGTGCGCCTGAAGGTTGATCCAAAATAAAGAAATATAAATAAATTTTTGAGAAAATATTCTTTAATTTCTGGTTTATTCAATTTTCCAACAAAATTTCCTTTTTTCTTTTAATTACATTTTTCAATAGATGTTAAGATACAAAACTGCCAAGTGGAAATAAAAACAATTGGAAATTTTAATTTTAAGCAAGAATTAAAATTTCTTTTCAAATTGACGAGATTTTTCACACGATTTAAGCGTGTTTATTTGAGCCATGGGACCTACGCCAGACGAAGTCATGTCTCATCAGGATAGATTTCTAGAAATTAAACAAAAAAACGTAAAAATTGTCAGCTCACTTGAATTTAGTGTTTGAATCGGCAGGTTGACGTCTGGGACAATAATCACAGACGAAATCTAAAGAGAGTTTTTCTTCATCAAATACATTTTTGGTCCTCTTCCAATAAAGTAATTAATTGGCAAAAAACCCGACTACTTTTGGTTGAAAATTTTGACAGTCAAGATTTTTATTGCATTATTTTTTAAAGGGTCGTTCAAATCGCCATCTTTGTTCTGCGCTATTGACGTTTTTGACGTCATCGTTAATTACTCTATTCAGATAGCTGTACTACATATTATTCAATTTTTGTATAAAATTCAAAAATTACATAAAACACCAAAAATGTAACACAAATTCCCTGAAAGAGATAAATCTCAATTTTAGTATCATTATATAAAAAAGCGCCCACCCACAATCAAATTTAAATTTGCCTCTTATTTTGTTTGTTTACCAACATTCGTTTTAAAGTTGGAAAAACTTGTTCCTTTAACATTTAAAAATCGAGATTTATTGACGACGAGATAAACTAGAGTGACCTGTATGTTATGCAAAAACAGTATCACTATCTCTCTAGACTCTCTAGGTGACTTTCAATAAAATATAATAAAACTTTACTGATATCAATCTTTCTGTAGAGACCTTTTAGGTTATCTCTGGTTAATTTTAAAGCCACGTTCAATGTCGAATTTCACACATCTTCAATATATTTATGTTTCAATTTATATACGAGCAACAAAGTTCAAAGAGAATTTCTGAAATAAAACAAAATTATAGGGGTCTCGAGGATTCGGAACTGTGTGATATTTGTCAGGAAAAAGCGGACTTAAACCATCTGATCTACCACTGTCATAAATTCGACATTCTCCGAACCAACTACCCTTTCCTTGAAGCATATAAACAACTAAAAAACATATTTAAACCAGATAATATAACTGAAATTAAAGAACTCGGAAATTACTTACTTAAAACAAAAACCAATATCTAAATTAAACAGAAATAATAATAGAAACATATGAAACTGAATAAACAAGAAAAACTTCAAACTAATCTGAAACAAAATAGAAAAAAGTGCACAAACAATTCACACAAGTTAAATTAAAAATCTTAGAACAAACAATAAAATTTACAGCAGAACTAAACAACCATAAATCTGGCTAAGCTTGGGAAACATAGGACCGTCATCGGAGCCTGAGCCCATAAAAGAGGACAGGAAAAAAAATAAAACAAAATTATTTTTTAAGGGTAAATATTTATTTCTGAAAAAATTGTTATTCTTAAAATATACTCCTCCCACGCCACGCCCCTAGTCTAAATATTTTTATTTATTCTCTTTACAAAATTAATTAATCAATAGCAAGAATGAAGTAGAAATTAATTATTTTCAGTACAGTGAAACCTGCAAAACCCGGAATCGCAAGAGAAAGTTATAGAATTAGCTGTGAAATTCAAGGCCCACCAAATAATTCTGTTACTCGTATACGCGATCGATGAAAGTGGTTCACAGATATATTCTGTAGCTTTTGATTTTATTTGTTGAAAAACGAAAATCTAATTATTCATTCAATTTCACCAATTGTATCAATCAATTCTACCAAATTTTCCGATTCAATTTAGAAATAACAT
>JXPH01050541.1:0-12122 GCA_001014845.1 Mochlonyx cinctipes | reverse complement strand
TCTACTCAATTATATTCTAATCTTATGACAGTCAAATGCAAATATTTGTATGGCACTTGTGTAGCAAATTTTCTCAAACAAGATAATTTATGTGTCACCAATAAGATCTTGCTTGACTTTGTTTCTATTCAACAAGATATTGTTCCGATATCTAATTTTGTTTCTCTCAACTAAGGTCAAACAAGATCTTGTTTCACCCAAACTATAGCCTTTTGAACATGTTTTTTTCTCAGTTCACCTATATGGATATAAAAGGACATGTTGATGATGATGAGGAATGAGCGTGTTGAAAAAAAATCGCCTCCACGACGAAAAACATGCCATCTCAGATTTCTTCACTTTTCAATACGGGGAAAAAAATTGAGCTAAAAACATGAAAATTGAACTCTCGAGACAAACCATTGTTTTTGATACGTTTGAGCTTTTACACTTGAATTTTGATAAACTCATGCTTTAAAAAATATTAGAAACAAGCTTTACAAAAAAATATCTTTTAATAACACCGCAGATTCATGTCCCTTATTCAAAACTGCTAAAAACAGAAAAATATTCAAGGGGAAGTTCACTTGAATTTTTACTGTCCTAGGATGCAAATACTACTCGTACCATAGACGAAAGAATACTAAGATATTCAGAAACTAGTTTGTTGCTTTGAAGAACCAATTTTGGAACATGTTTTCAAAAGCATGTTGTTGAATAAAGTGCTATAATGTTGAAGTTTATTGCTATAATGTGAAGAATTTTGGTTTCGGTCTGAATAAGTGTATTTAGTATGTGTCTAGGGTTCCATGTAAACCTATTGAAAATACACGCCACCTAGTATTGTTTTAATACATTATTATGGTTGTGGTTGCATCCACGACCATAATTTTTTTAAATGTTGGTTGTAGTTCAAAAATCACTTGAGATGAACAACAACCCAAAGCAGTTTCTGGACATCTTAGTATTCTTTCGTCTATGCTCGTACTACTCAAATACTACTCCTACACTAGCATTTTTTATATTTCTACTACTCAATACTCAATGTAGTATGTAATACTCAAATACTACTTGTACTAATCAGTAATACTCAATCACTGCCCAGTTCTACTACACTACCACTCCTCGAAAATACGTCATCTCGAGTTTAAATGTTTTACGTAAGAGGCGTCGGAATGTACCTACAAATCGGTTGTGGTTTAGATAACTTTTCTTCTTTAGATATTGGGAGGGAAGAAAAAAGACCTAAACATTATGATTCATGAAATCACATGAAAAATCAACCTTGGAAAAGAAGTATATGATTGATTAAAATATTTATATTTTTTTAAAACAACTTATATTTTAATTTACATGAGAGCACTCGCAAAAAATATGTTAAAAAGCAAACAGCAATTGCTTTGCTTTTCTGGTGCTTGTGTTGTATATCTATATCAAAATATTTCGGAAATTAAAATATATACACACAGGGTAAAATACCTAATAGCTGTTCCAAGTCATCGTGAACACATGATGTTTTGGGAAAAAATTTAGTACCTACTGTATAATTTTATTGACTGCTAACTATTGGAATTGAGGTGCTAACTATAGGGTATTTTACCCTATATACTACAGCTAGACAGCCAGCAAACAGATTATAATATCAAAATGAGAATCTTTGGGGCCAAAATAAATAAAATGTCGAAATCTAAAATGTTCTTTCGCTTCTGCTTTGCCGTTCAATAAAATGTGTTTGGCATTAAATGTTCTATAATTAAATGGATAAATATGTGTATTTATTGTACACTATTGAATGTCATTGTTTTTACTGTTATAACGATTTTAAATCGTTATATTTGGTGTACATTGTACGAGTAGAAAAAGATTGATGAACAAAAATATTCATTCAAAACTTTTTTCGGTCATACAAAAGTTTCTCATAAACGTATGAATTTAATGAAGTTTACAAAATCAATATAGGTACGAATCAAAAGTTAAACTGAGTTTTTCTTTCATTCATTTTTGAAAACTTAGCAAATTTTTGCAATAAGTAATTTAGTTTCTTGTTAGTTTTAAACTATTTTTGCAATTTGCTTTGGCTCGTGCGAGGGATACTGGCTTTGATGTAGTGTGCAAGCTTAATGGCTGAAGGCTTAGGACGGTTTCACAGGAAAACTAACAGGTATCCTAACACCATAGACTTTAGTTGGTGAAGAGATGCCATGAAATAGATCTTTATAATTAACTCAGATTGTAGTTTCAAGTCGCTCACAAATTCAAAGCAACAACAATGTAATTGATCTTTAGAACAAAAACCAATGAAGAAGATCTTCTTAATAAAAGTCAAAAGTCAACACCTTATAAATATTTTTTTTAGAGTTATTTAGAGTTTCTTTTATTGAAAATCTGGCCATAAATATCAAAGTTATAACAGCTCATTATTTCCACTCTATCCAATACTAGGTAGGTAAAATATTTTCAAAATATTTTTCAACGTAATTATTTTCAATCCTGCTAAATGGTTTGGTAGGATTTCTAAAATTCTTCCTACTAATTGTAATTAAATCCTGCTAAATCTAGCAGAAAATTTCCTATGTTGGCAACGCTAATTGCATAATCTTTATATAGCACCTGGGAACACTCGAGACACTCAAAAACCCTCGAGACTCGGTAACACTCGGGACTTGGTAAAACTCAGAAATACCTAGGAACACTCGGGAATACTCGGTATTTTTTTCCTACTGTTCAGCCAGACCTAAGTGAACAGCTCCTCGATTTAAACAGACATTTAGACAAATTAAACAACAAATAAGTTGAGTACTTAAATTCAATTTCAAGATTGATAATTTATAAAAAAATAAAATCGATCGAGCATTTAGATAACAGCGATAACCTTAGGTCATAATTATTTTCTAATGTGAACGACAGTAATATACGCTGCTACTCTGCTCGTCTTCGTTCTCATGATGATAATTTAATTAATCCTCAACTTTATGGAGCGTGTCGTTGTACATACATACAAATTATGCCATTCGCATTCTATTATTAGAAGTTAAATCCCAGAGATAATATTGTAAACAAAATGTTCATTCGACTTGTAGAAAGGAAGTGGCGATTTGATTTGACTTAAATACGGATTCATGACTTGCGGTGCGATTAAATTTATTCTATGGCATACATTTATATAAAATATATAATAAATATGCAATATGGTGGTTAAATTGAATTAATTTTATTCTTCAATATGTGTAGAACGCATCACGCAATTTATTTTCAATTTAAATATGTAACATCGCATCACGATGAACAAAATCAATGGACCGATTTCTGCTGAGCTGACCCTCACTGTAATTCAATCCATTTTCAATTCAGAATTAGTTTTTCAATTCATTTAACTCCTCTCAATATATTCGGTGTATGTGAAAACGTGCATTTTAACTATTTTTGAGTTTGATTTTGATATAAAAAAGAGCTTCATAGTCTATTTTTGTAAATATTTCAGAAGGCGACCGTGTTTAGATCAAGTTCATTGAATATGTGTTTTTAATTGGAATAAATTGTAATTTAATTTGACGGCGACGCAAAAATCAGCAACATCCCACCGTCACAATGACGACGGATCAAAAGGACTGCTCATTCATCATGACAAGCATGTCAGGTAGAGGTTTGAAAAAATTTAGCTGAAAAAAGCAATTTATTCTGTTCAATATATTACATAATAACACACATTTTATCTTTTTCTTCACAGTTATAGCGGGAATAAATCGTTTGCGTGAATTGGAGTCGTTAATTATTGACAATGGAACTACAAACAACAATTTGAATACGTCTGGCTTATCTGCGGAGAAATTTTTGTCAATTGAAACATTATTAGATACCCTACTAGTGCTCTACGATGAATGCTGTAATTCATCGTTGCGTCGTGAGAAAACTGTTTCAGACTTTATTGAATTGAGTAAGTTTTCTGAATAAATTCAAGCGAAATTGCGTTATACCCCTACAATTAATATATTATTATAATATTATTTGTTATTTTTCAGTTAAATCTGTTGTATCAAACGTCAAACAATTGCGATTGACCAGAGAAGATTTCGAAGTGTTGAAAGTGATTGGCAGGGGGGCATTTGGGGAGGTGTGCGTGGTTCGAATGAACCACACCAATCAAATCTATGCTATGAAAATACTGAACAAATGGGAAATGCTCAAGGTGAGGAAATTTTTTATGCTTTTATGCTACAATAAACAAATAATTGAGATATATGTATACCTATATATATACCTACCTATCATCTATCTGTTTGTTAAACGTTATATTATTTTAATTAATTTCAGCGAGCTGAAACTGCTTGTTTTCGCGAGGAACGTGATGTATTGGTGTTTGGTGATAGGAGATGGATTACGAATTTACATTATGCTTTTCAGGACAATACAAATTTGGTAAATATTTTATAATTCCTAGACAAAACTTCGTGAAGAATTTGAATTTTTGAACTTTGGTATTTTACTTGGAATTGTACGTTTTGTGACGATTATTTCAGAATAATTCAGATTCCAGATAGGTAACTGGAAATAAATTCGATTATTTTCATTTCTATGTCAAAGAATTAAATACAATCTCATCTCGTATTTCATTAATTTGTTTAACAACTGTCGAATGTATAGAAGGTGAGGGACAAATATATTAAAACCGTACTAACCGGGCCTCTAAAACCGTACATAACCGTAATTTACCGCACTCTATCGTATCTTATTCTAACTTAGACTAATGCCAAAAATGATAGAGATAGTAATATAAAGTTGCTCCGAATAGGGCAAATATACCAAATAGTGACTCATAAAAATTATAGTTTTTTTTCGCAGTGCGACTACTAAATAAATTGCTTAATAACACCGTTCTTGTAACTAAATACGTCCCAAAGCAACATTTCAATAAAATAAATTCCTTTCCAGTACCTCGTCATGGACTACTATTGTGGTGGAGATTTACTTACCCTATTAAGTAAATTTGAGGATAGATTACCCGAAGATATGGCGAGATTTTACATTGCCGAAATGGTCTTAGCTATTGCTAGCATTCACGAATTAAAATATGTGCATCGAGATATTAAGCCAGATAATATAGTATTAGATGCAAGCGGACATGTACGTTTAGCTGACTTTGGATCATGCTTAAAATTGGGACCGCAGGGAACGGTTCAATCGAATGTCGCTGTTGGAACACCAGATTATATTTCACCCGAAATCTTACGCGCCATGGAAGATGGACAAGGGAAATATGGTCCGGAATGTGATTGGTGGTCGTTGGGAGTGTGTATGTATGAAATGTTGTTTGGTGAGACCCCGTTTTACGCCGAAAGTTTAGTCGAAACTTATGGAAAAATTATGAACCATAAAAACAGTTTCGATTTTCCTAATGACGACGATGAATTCACTGTCAGCGATAACGCAAAAGATTTAATACGCAAATTAATTTGCGCTCCAGAATATAGACTCGGACAAAACGGAATTGAAGATTTCAAGACGCATCCTTGGTTCGAAGGATTAGACTGGGACTCAATTAGGAATGGCCAGGCGCCATATATTCCAGAGGTTTCTAGTCCTACAGATACATCGAATTTTGATGTCGACGACACAGATATCCAATTGTCTGAAGCTGTGCCTCCAACTACAAATCCAGCCTTTTCTGGACATCATCTTCCATTTGTCGGGTTCACATTTACACAAGATAGTAGTTTATCGGATGTAGGAAAGTTATCACGTGCCATTAACGCTAATAGTCAATTAAATAAAACAAATCAATCATTACCGTTGATATTAGAAGGTAGCCAAGGTGCTACCAAGCCGAATAGTGAAGAAAAGCGTCTCAGTCCAGATAGCACACGCAAACTTCAAGACGAAATCAACATTTTGACAAAACGAAATTGCGAACTTGAAAGCCAGATTAAGAGCTTTGAGCGGCAAGATTTGCAAGCCAGAACAACTATTGGTGCCGATTCAATTGATGGCCAAGTTGAAGCTAAATTTAAAGAGTACGAGAAAATAATTAGAAGCTTAAAGCAGGAGAAAGATGATATTATGAAAGAAAAAACTGATGCCCTAGAAAGACTGAAAATACAAGATAAAGAATTGAAAGACGCGTTGAGCCAGCGTAAACTAGCCATGGCCGAGTACACTGAGGTGACAGATAAATTGTCTGATCTACGAACCCAAAAACAGAAATTGTCCCGACAGGTCAGAGATAAAGAAGAAGAACTAGAAATGGCGATGCAAAAAATTGATTCGCTTCGAAATGACATGAGGAAGGGGGAGAAAAATCGGCGGGAGCTAGAATCTCGTCTCCAGGATTTAATTTCGGAGATTACACGAGTATTTTTCGTTCAAATAATCATTTACATTTTCATTATATTTAAATCATTATTAGGAACGACAAATTCGAGAAAGGTCAGAGGAATATTGCAGGCAATTACAAGTTGAAGCTCGTAGTAGAAGCTCTTCGGAATTAGGGTCGTCGCAATCTCTTGGACTATCTACAGATTCGATTCGGTTGGAAATTGAGAGACTTGAGGTAAGTTTAAAATTTTGACAATCTTGAAAACTAATCCCTGTAAAAAATATTATATTATTGTATACCATAAATGTTGCTGCCGGTTATTCTTATGAAAAAATTTGGTATTGTGGTAAATTAGTTTTTCTGTTTACCATAATTTTGTCACCGTAATGTGGTCACATTTGTGGCAAACTAGAGGCAAATACGGTCTTTTTCACGAATAAAACAAAAAAATTTATTTTCGTTCTAAATTTAATAATATTTTATTTAACTTGTGGCAACATTTTTAACACTATGTAAAAAATATTATTCACCCACATTGTTTGTCATAAATGTTGCTGTNATGTAAAAAATATTATTCACCCACATTGTTTGCCATAAATGTNGTCACATTTGTGGCAAACTAGAGGCAAATACGATCTTTTTCACGAATAAAACCAAAAAAATTATTTTCGTTCTAAATTTAATAATTTTTTATTTAACTTGTGGCAACATTTTTAGGAANGTCACATTTGTGGCAAACTAGAGGCAAATACGGTCTTTTTCACGAATAAAACAAAAAAATTTATTTTCGTTCTAAATTTAATAATATTTTATTTAACTTGTGGCAACATTTTTAACNGAATTTGTGGCAACACATTTTTTAAAAGGGATCCTGCAAAAGTATAAGTCACAATTTGCTCATATTATTCAACAATGTTGCATAAAACAACTACTGCTAGTTTTTTCTTGCGAAAAAACTAATTGTTGNTGGATTTTTCTTAGGAAAAAACTTGGTATTGTGGCAAAATATCGTTTTTATGTTTACATTTTTTCACCTTTATGTGGCTAACAAAGCGATTTTTTACCAACAAAGCAAAAGTTTTTACCTTGTTTTTTATACAAAATACCAGAATTTGTGGCAACACATTTTTTAAAAGGGATCCTGCAAAAGTATAAGTCACAATTTGCTCATATTATTCAACAATGTTGCATAAAACAACTACTGCTAGTTTTTTCTTGCGAAAAAACTAATTGTTGCGAAAACTTGATTTCGAAAACGTTTTCCGTTCGCCCCATTTTTTCTCCATAATGTGGCAAACTGGAGAGATATGCGGTATTTTCAACGAATAAAACCAATGTTTTTATTAATAAATAATTTGCAATATTCTATGAAATTTGTTGCCACATTTTTTGTCAAACAGTACCTATTTTTTTAGCCTAAACTTGTGGTAATACAAGTTTTTTACATGAAAGATGAAGGCTTAAAATTGTTTCGAATAAAAAAACAGTTTTTAAAGCGCAGTTTTCAAATTAATTTAATTTTTTTTCTCTTGAACAGGTGGAGTACAGTGAAAAATTAAATCAACAACAGTCTAGATATAATATAGAATTAGCATCCCTTAGAGAGCAATTAAATGAGGCTGAAACCCATCGCGATTTATTGCAAATAGAGGTGAACAATTTTATTTTATTCAACAATGTGATAGAAATTGAATTTTCGTTTTTTAAAGATCCAACAAGCTAGAGAAAAACTTGATACAAGTCGATTAGAATCCTTTACCGACTCTGAAGAAACTATCCTAGAACTGCGAAAACGATACGAAAGAGAAAAGAAAATCCTTTTGGATGATAACAGAAAGCTTATAACCGAATTTGAATTAATGAACGAAACTAACAGACGTCTCCAAAATGAAAGACTGCAAATGGAGGCGGATTATGAAGAA
Organism: Mochlonyx cinctipes; assembly: GCA_001014845.1. NCBI lineage: Eukaryota > Metazoa > Arthropoda > Insecta > Diptera > Chaoboridae > Mochlonyx > Mochlonyx cinctipes. Next base: position 3,911 of record JXPH01050541.1, on the reverse strand, counting down.
TTAAGGTAACATTTTCTTTATTATTACCGTACTGTTACCAAATAATGTGTTAGTTGAAGAAAAGTGGTTTTTCATCAATGAAAATTAACTTGAGGTTCTAAAGTTTTTTTTTAAATAAATGAAGGTCATTTATACATTCATTCTGCCATTTATACTTACATTCTCTGGTAACAGTACCTAAAGTACGGTATTGTAATAATTTTAATTTACTATTAAATAATATTATTGCAGAAGTAAACGACAAGCATTCAGTCAGTGGGAGCGTCAAATTTCGGAAATAATTCAATGGGTATCAGACGAAAAAGATGCTCGTGGTTATTTGCAAGCGTTAGCTACCAAAATGACCGAAGAGTTGGACTATTTGAAACATACAGGTAAAACAAAACTAACTACAATTGAATTTACCTTAACAATAATCGCTTTTAAAGGTCCGTTGAATCACAATGCAGCCGATAAAAATTGGCGAAACAGAAGGTCCCAAAAATTAGACAAAATGGAGTTACTAAATTTACAGAGTTCTCTTCAAAATGAAATTCAGGCAAAGGCTTTGATATCAGAAGAGCTAACGAGGACCAGGTCGGATTTGGTGGCTGCACAAAAGTAATTTATTTAATTTCACACTCCATTTTATGTATTTCTCAAATTGCTTTTATTCAACAGAGATCTACGAGAAACTCGACAAGTTTGTGATTCAATTGGAAATGAGTTGAAACGGAAGGAGAACCTAATCAAAGAATTACAGCACCGCTTGGAGGCCAATGAAGGATGTAAGTTTCTTTTTTTGCTTTTCCTTATTAAAATATATACAATTCAACATTCATCATTTCATATATTTACCTATATATTATACATTTTCCACGGTAAAAAGATCACTTTTCTATACCAAATTTAACATATTTAAGTTTATTTCAAGAATATTCATTTTAGAATAGAAAAAAGCATAGAGTATTTTTGAATTCATGTTAATGTTGACGTATGCTAGTGTTTCTGTTATATAAATGATCGTTTAACTTTGATATGTTCAATACCCTACACTGTACTATTATCATATTTATTTTCAAATTTAATGTTAAAAATTCTATAATTGACGGTGATGGACAGAAATTAAATACAAATTATAATACATTTTAATAAAAAATAATAAATTAATACATAAATATTAGGCGAGTGCAGGCATTGTGGTTAAATGTGACTGATTTTAAAGCTCCCAAATCAAATGATGGTAGAAAAATCCAAAAAAGGGTATTATATTTTTTATGCAATTCAACGATTCAAAATATTTGAGTTCGATTTTTTCAGTATGAAAGCTATCAAATTTACTATCAAAAAACCTCGCAAAGAACATAAAAAGTAGTTTATTTAGGCGCAGATTTTGTCAGCACTAAATATGATATTTTTATATATCAGATAAGAAGTATTTCTAAAGTTCTTCAATATGCTTTTTTTGTAGGGAAGTGAATTTCACCTCCAAGATTTTGAAAAACTTAACTCCTTCCGACCTCTCCTGATGTCATGGACCTTTTCCCAAAATTATATCACAATGTGTTACTAATGTCTCAAATACTCTACCACTATTCAGCTAATCCAACGGAGTTAACAGCTGGCCCGGTTTCCGAAAAAAATCAAATGAACTTAAAATATAAGGAAACATACATGCGTAAATAGGGAATAATTACCACATTATCTATTTTTTGCGCATTTTTTTAATAACCTTATTTTCTGATGAATATTTTCCACGCAGAGATTCTTTTCCCGCAAAATGACAATTTTCTAAAGGAAATTGCGAAATAATTAGAAAACTCTTCGTTATTTCACGACTGCCACCTATTAAAATAGCGACGGTAATTATTCAATAATTTTCCTCTTGTTCAATTTTATTTCTTTTTGACGTTCTAAGTTACCTGTAAATAAATTTAAGCCAATTTTCGTAAAGCCTAAGAAAGATTTAGCATTTTTTAAGTACACGCCTAATATTAAATTACATAGAAATTATACTAAAATTAATTTCATATTTTTTATTAATACACAAACACAACCATATATTATTGATTTAAAATACCCAGAATTTATGTTTTTAAAAATATAAATTTAGGCAGCTATGTCAACTGTAAAAGACAAACAGTAAAATATTCAATATCCACAGTAAAAACCCCAGTAAATTTATACAATATAAAATTATTAGACAAAATCATATTCAGTCCATACTCTAACTTATAAAAAATGTAATGTTTTTGTTAATGTGTATAGTGATGAAGACAACTATGTGCGATGCTTCATCGTCAGATGTTCCTAAAACAGATTTAATAAATATAGAGTTTGAGAAAAATACTGATTTAGATGATACCAACCTAGAAGAAGATAACGAGATCGTTGAAAGTTTACTGAAAGAGTACATGAACAATTCGTTCAATAATAATTACAACGAAGAGTTACAAGACGATGATACCGAGCTAACAGAGTTCGAAAAAGCTGTTGTCAATAAATATATTCAAGAGATTAATCTGAAAGAAGAAGAGATTACAGACTCGGATGAGATTTTGACGAAAGAAAATGCCAAAGATGATGATCAAGAAAAAGATAATAAACCTCAAACAATAATTGATGAAAAAATAGAAAAAGAAGAGGAGATTGAAATTGTTAATACTGATAAAAATGATAATAATAATGTAGAGATGAAATCATCATGCAAACCAAAGGTTAATAAAAATAATCGCAAAAATCGTAACAGAGAGATCAGAAGGAATTTCTCCGTTTGGGTTGGTGTCACATCATGTGTCTGGGGAATTATCTTGTATCTTATCAAATCGTATACGTGATTTTTCGTGTAACTATATTATTTTTATTAAAAAACGCTTAAGCTATAATTTATTAACAAATGTAATTTAATTACAAACAATTCTTCTTATATATGTGTGCATTTTGAAATTTTTGTTACGTTTTTCGTTTTACATATATATTTATTATTAAATGTTAAATATTTTTACATACTCTTTATAAAAATAGTAAACTTTTGGAGTGAGAGATGTGTATTTTACAATTATTGCACTCAGTGCAAAATTATTACTTTACTTCACTGAAAAATTGAATCCAATCCCATTCCAATTTTTATTCTTGCTATTTAAAATGCCAATAAGGTTCTGTTACGAGCTGATCATCCAAAAAATTTGCAAAAATAATAACAAAAAGGTCGTTAAACTTCTTTAGAGAATATCAAAATAATAAAAAAACAGATATATCGTTTTTGTTTTCAACTTGAAAATGACCGTATTTATCTTTACGCTTCATGTGCCCCGTTGTGTCACTTTAATGCGCAAACAGAAAAATATTTCTTGAAATCAATTTCTATTCAAGATTTATCTTTTTAAAAAAAACCCCACCATTGCATTGAGCAGCTGGAGTAGCTGATCAATTTGTAAAATTCATTTCAATTATGTGACGGTGTTAAGTTATCTGACAGTCAGTAGTGTAAATTATAATATGTGTATGTTGAAAAGTTATGGCTCATAATTTTACATTTTACGCCGCCAAAGAAGAACATATCATCTAGGACTTTCAGTATGGCGAAAACAAAAATTGAGCAAATAAAAATACAATTGAAATCTCGAAATCAAAAAATGGATTGATTATATTGAATTTGGAATAGGTAAATATTTAATTAATCATAGTTTTTGAAACGGTCCAATTATTGCTGTCATACACGATTTCACTTCCCGACAATTGTTCGATCATTTGATTTTGAAAGTTTTGAGAAAAAATCATCGACCTTATCTATTCTTGTTTACTTTATTTTGACTAGTATTAGTTATAAAAAGTGATATCGTTGAATTTTTGGCATAAAAATGTGTTTTAATTGTATTTCACTGAGGGGTCCACCATTGTTTTAACATCGGTGCCACTATTGAAACTTGGTG
>JXPH01050427.1:2560-12564 GCA_001014845.1 Mochlonyx cinctipes | reverse complement strand
ATCACGCCTGTGGCTACGATAAGATGCACGCCGCAGTGCATCGTGTTGGCTTTGTTGCGTCAAACGAGGGAGCATTGCAAGTTTGATTGCCTTTCTCTCCTCAAGGATCTTTTTAGTTTCGTCGGATGTCCATTTTCGATGACCGGGGTTTGGATGACCCAAGACAGACTCACAGGTATTAATTTAAGACTTCTTTATTTTCATCTAATTTTGCTCCACCTCGCCGGGATCTTCATCGTCACTATTAGTAGATAACAATTCATATCTATTTCGGAGCTCGATGGTGAATTGACTCTGTACTACGGGATTTTTGAGTTTCACAACGTCGTATTTTCGCTTTTTCATCACGCCGCTTCTCTGAGTAGCATGCATCTTCAATCTAAATTAACCAACTAATAGGTGATGTGGTGTGCTCAAGTCGATGCCTCGCCTACTCTTTACATCAATAAGAGATTAACGCCAAGATGTGTTAATCATGACGTGACTTTATGGATCGTTTTATGTGGGAGCAGAGTGCCTCCAATTACTAAGTTGTGTGTACCGCACAAATCAGCCAGCAACTCTCCGTTTTCATAAGGTGTTCGATCAATCTCGTGTCTATCCCATTACATGCTCGATGCCACTGTTCTCACAACCAACAATAGCATTAAAATCTCCCATCAATACTTGGATGTCACCGTNATGCCACTGTTCTCACAACCAACAGTAGCATTAAAATCTCCCATCAATACTTGGATGTCACCGTTTGGAATGGTTGACAAAACAAAGTCCAGACGATCGTAGAAATCTGATTTTACTGAGTGATGTTTATCATTTAAACATTTCCATTGGTGTAAAATATAACTTTAAGAAGAAAAGCAAAATATAACTTCAAGAAGAAAAGCAAAAAGAAATGAACAAGGGCATAAAGGAAGAAGAAAACTCTTTACAAAATTTAACGGAACGACAAAACTCCAATCAGATCACGGAAATTGGTTTTCATAACATCCGGTTTGTTTTTAAAATCAAACTCAAATATTAAACTAAAAAATTAAATCGTCCTCATTTTCCCCCATCAACACCCCCAACCTCTGCTCTTCTTCACAGTCGTGACGAAATAAAGCTCTCGACTTTTGAAAGTTAAAATAAAATAAAATAAATTTAACAAGAACGAGATGAAATGGAAAGAAAATAATAAAAATGTGTTCATAGAAAACGTAAATTGTTTGGAAAAAATGCAATTTTTCTTCATACATACCTACATACCAACATACACTTCTCCAGTCACTCGTACAGTACAATCATGATGTGATGTTGGATGAAAAAAGGAAGAATTTTTCTACATCACAAAATTGCCTATTTATCAAATTTGTGTTTCCATGTTGAGACATTTTTGCTTCAAAATTGAATTTTACTTTCGGTACCAGGCATAGAGAAGAAAATTGGAATTTCCATCTTCTTCAAGCCTGATTTCTGTTCTTTTCAGCCTCGGAAAAACTGAAAGGAAAGGGCAATGGAGTATATAGAGTTGGAGATTGTGATTTATCGACTATGGAAATTTTTTAGTTGAGAGCGAAGGTTCAGCCAACCATCTGGCAATTACTTGCAGGCAAATATTGGGGTTAGAGATAAATGATGGGGAAAGTGTTTAACGAAGCAACACTGATTTATAGTGAGTTACAAAATACCTGGCGTTTTTCTACTTCTTCCAGTTTTTGTTATCATATCTTACATTTTATGGTTTTAATTAAATTTTTGGTGGCGTGGAAACAAGAGTTATAACTTTTTGTATTAAATATTTTGTGTGTTATTAAAATGTTGTACTTATTTGGTAATTTGCGGCACCTGCTTCATAATTTTATCCAATATTTACGTTTTCATTCAAAAGGCTTGCATTTTAGTGCAAGAGTTCTATTTAATCCTTTTAATGCTAACGTGGTAACAATAGTGTCAGTTCTCAGTTTTGCTGATAATTGAGGCTAGAAAACATGAAATAGCTTTACGAAAAGTGAGTACTTAAAGGGTCATTGCCTTGTCAAGTTCGTTGAAAACAATATTAATATAATGGTGAATTTCGTGTTGTGATTAAACACAATTATTTGAAAGGGAAATCACCAAAAGAAACGAAAGAAAAGTTCAATGAACAGTATGACATTCGGTTTCATCAGATAAAATGGTTGAATACTGGATGGAATAGTTTGAACGTGGTCGTACAAGCACAAGTGATGAGTAACGTCCAGGTTGCCCAATTGAAGCAAAATTGCCAGAAATCATAGACATGATTTAGAAATCATAGATAGATTTTGACCCACCCGTAAGTAAAAGTGCGCGAGCTGGCTGACGATGTGAGCATCTAAAATGAACTTATACTTTATATTTTGCACGAAAAACTAGAGGCGAAAAAGCTATGCGCGCGATGGGTGCAATGTTCGCTCACAATCAACCAAAAACGCATTCGTGTAACCACTTCAATACTAAATTTATCCAAGCTTAAGGCCAATCCATTGGAGTTACGTCGTCGATATATAACCATGGATGAAGCATGGATTCACCACTATATACCTGAAACACGAGAAGAATCGAAAGAATGGGTTTTGCCGAGTGGAAGCGCACCTAAACTTTTTTCATAAACGTAAACATCGGCGGGAAAGGTCAAAGTCAGTGTTTTTTGGGATACACGTGGATTACCTCCAAACAGGTAAAAAGCAATGCAATCGGTAAATTAAATGAATTGGGATACGAAATGCTTCTACACCACCGTATTTTCCAGATCTAGCCACCAACGACTATTATCTGTTTAAAAACCTCAAAAGGTGGCTGTCTGGAAAGCGTTTTACATCGAATGAGGAAATTGAATGGGAAATTGAAGCCTATTTTAAACAGCTCGGTGTAAAACGGGATAGAAAAGTCGAGGATCGCTGGACTCGCTGTATTACGATGAAAGGAGATTATATTGAGTAATAAAAACTTTATTTGCAAATATTTTCGTGTTTTCATAGTTAGGTGCCTTACTTATCAAACAGTCTAGTACTACAAAAGGGCCCAATGGATCCCAGATCAGTAGTTAAAGAAGCGTTTGAGTACTGCCCTCAGGAAGGAACTAGATCCAAACGCATGCGACGCCAAGCTTGGTGCCATTCCGTCAAGTCAAAGTTGGGTGTAAAGATAAATGGATTGACGTAATAGCAACCACAAGGGACCAACTAAAGTTGAATAGGACTATTGATTGACTGTCTTCCGTCAGGGAACTCTAACCCTTGAGTAAGTAAGTAAAAAATTTTAATCGTAATGTACCAAATGATCCATGGAATCTAGCTGAGGTTATTTTAAAACAGAAAGCATTTTCGATTAAATTTTGCTGAAGAAACGAGAGGAATCAAAAAGTCTAGCTAATTTTTTTAGGCATTGTACATTTTATGAAACGAACTCGATTTAAACTTGGGAAAATTTAGAAGAGGATCTGAATTTTTTGCAGAGTTATCTGGGAAAACCTGGTTATGTAAAGCACTAGATGGTATTATATCACAAGTTTTGAGCTTAAATTCAAAAATTGAACTCATTGCAATTACTAGAACTCAAGAATTCTGGAAGGTCTTGGTATGTATGAGCCCCTAGATCCCGATAATTCAGGGTAATTTTTTACAAGTGTTCTTGGATACTTCCAAAATGGTTATGTTTCTAATTTGAACTAATCCCGATCATCAGATTGCAGGAATTTTTGGAAAATTCCGGAAGTTATTCAGACCCTGTTGCCCAATTTGGCTCAATTTGATCCATTCCGATAATCAGAACGCTGAAATTTTGGAAAAATCTGGAAAATCCTCAGACCCTGTTTCCCAATTTGGACTAATTTGGCTCAATTTGGCCAATTAACAAGCTCGTCATTACTCTTATCGAGGACAGGCAGGCTCAGCAAATTACAGCCAAGTCGGTTGAGGTATAGGCAAGTTATCGAAGACACAGACAAAACTTTTTCAGCCTTTTTGCGTCTAGACCATTTGGAACAAATTTTCTCGAGTCACCAAAATTTTAATTTTAATGAAAATTTACATTTCCTTTCTCATCTACATATATAATGAAAGAAAACAAGAAAAGCTAAGACTTCTATCTAAATGTCTTATCTTTGGGTTAAGGACTGCGTTTGACAAGTTGAACCAATTAGGTCCTCCAGGAGAGACTTTGTAAGGGTATCGTATCAATTTATTTTTAATCTTAATTTGGTGAATTTAATGGAATTGGTAATATTAAATCAATCCTGAAATCAGACAAAAGCTGTCAATTAAGCCTTGCAGAGGCCACGGTTGATGCTACTTTATGAAGAGGCAGGACTGAGGAGAAAGTTGTTTTATAAAAATGACGTTTGAAATCTGCACACCGGCTGTATGGTCCGCCATAGTGGGTTCATAAGAACAAAATTATGTTTTGAGGATTTTTATCCACAAATGAGCCTCAAAGTTTTGGGCCATAAAGTGTAAGTCGAAAAAGAATATTTTATTTTTCAATAATTGTACTTTAAAATTTTTCTAATACCCAGTTTTTCCACTTTAAATCTTATTAAAAAGATTTAATAATAATATTATTTTCAATAATACTTCCAAAATAGGTATCATGTTTTCGAAATTAAAGAAGGGCCAAATTTTATTTTAAAGCATTTGTATTTGTATTTTATTTAATGTATAAATAATCCAAGGCTTTTCAAAGTATGTACAATATACATATTGCAAAAAAAAGTATTAATCAAATTTTTATAAAAAAGTTAACAATTTTAACTTGTTATGCTCCAGTAATCAGGCAGTTTTGTTGACTAGTGGCTGCTGCAGCTTTAAAAGTCGAAATCTTTTCCAATGACGTGATTGTCAGCTTGTCACTGGCAAAGAATTCCAAACAAACGCGGACACCCTTCATTCTAAAAGAATTACTAAAACCCTTGGTTTGGGATCGTGGCATAAGAAAGTTTTCTGTTCTCAAAAAAGACCCCAACACAAAGAAGTCACTCATATAACTTGCAGACATACCATGCAGCACCTTAAACACACTGCAAGCTATTCTGTATTTGTAAAACTTCTCCAAAGAGCATCCCAGCAAGCTGGACTCTAGGTGAGAAACGTGATCAAAACGCCTAAGATTATGAACATATCTCAAACATGCATGAAAAAATAATGTCACAGTACTGAAAATGCGGCAAAATCAAGGATTTCAGCAGTTGCAGACAAATATTTTGGGGTGTATATAATCTCATTCGATTGAGAGAGTGCAGACCGTAGTATACTGTTTTGCTGTATAGGATATCTTGGTCATCGAGTCGTATACTTGGATCTTCTGAAATACTCGCAGTACCAATAGCTCTACTGTGAAAGATTATTGCCTGAGTCTTTGATGCATTTAATTTTAGCCCGTTGCATTTACTCCACTCAAGTATACGGGCAAGATCCTCATTGATATTGGAGATGATTTTCTGTGCGTTTTCAAGCCTATGAGAATTGCAGATTTGAAAGTCTTCAGCAAAAAGATGGGCTGTTGAGAATGAGACGCAGTTTTTACATGAACAAATTTAACTCTAGGACTTTTAGGAAAAATCCGAAAAAGTCAGCCGTACCAGTTTCATAAATTGAAGAGAAAGGACTTGGTGGAGACGGATCGGTAAAAAAACAAAATCAAAAGAATTCTGTTTTAAGAAATCTACTCGTTCCTACTACACCCTTAAGTTGGCAATATGAAAACGCTCAAAGCTCTTCCGCAATCTTTTCCCGCTGTTTTATCCGAATAACAACAAAAAACTGCTATAAAAACATAATCTTCAACGACACAACACAATCTCATCATGTCTCTCCTCGTATCATATTTCACGAGAAGCCCTCGAAAAAAGAATAAAAAGTAGAGCAAAAAATACTTCTTCTTCACGTCACCTCAGAAAAAAATAATAATAAAAAGATGATGATAAAAAATGAAAACAAATGGATGTCGCCCATATAAATATTATCAGTCGCCTAAAATTGTCAAGTTACAAGAAATTTATTTCAAATTATCAGATGGCACGTTCGTAACGGAATCGTGTACACAATTTTGGTGCCGCTTCCTGGCGCTCGGAGCCAAACAAACTTATTAAAATTATTTATTGTGTTTAAATAAAACATTGCTAATTTCCTGTACGCGATAAGATTTGGATGCTTTTACTTCTTCTGCTCTTTAGGATATGTTTTGTCATTTTATCGTATTTTCCTGAGGGTGGGTGGAACAATTTTTTTAATTAGTTGTGCCAATATTTTGTCACATGCTTTTCCTTAGGGTAAAATCTTATACTTCAGGTATAATTTTGAAGTGTGTTTATTTGAATGTTAGCATTTAAAGTTGTTGCTTTTCCATCATGTTAGGCGTATTTTGCTGTTTTCTACAAAATACCAGGCGTTTTTGTTTTTTTTCCCCATAAACTACCAGGCGTTTGTAACGTTTTGCTACAAAAGACTAGGCGTTTTTATAATTTTGTAATTTAATTTTGACTTTTGTCAACGGATTGTCTCTACTGGGATTGATGTTATTTGGTTTTTAATGTTATGATAATAATATAATAAGACCTATTAGGTACCCTGTTGGGACCAGGTGAGTCCTCATATTTTAGAAAATTTTCTATGTATTAGTGGACCTACAGCTTATAGTGGATTCCGAACAACCACAAATTTAATGGTTATGCTAATGAGTTACCAGCTTATTGAGCCCATCAAGTCATGTTCAGTTTTTAATGCAAGTAAACTGACTAACCTGACATACACACATATATGTACCATCAAAATTATAGGTAATATAATTGTAGATGGTGGTAGGTGTATGCATATTGCACAGACTGACTATACTGTGTTCTATTTATAGAAATATTGACAATTCAGATTTATCACAAACTGAAAATCAACAATCTAATTTAATAGAATACAGCAGTTTGTACCGTGAATTGAACCCAGAACCTACTGGATGTGAGGCATGCGTGCTAACCACTCAACCACCCGGTCGTTGTAATGTTGATGGATTTTTTTGAGGGTTCACAAATAATGACTAACATTATTAAAGCCAATTTGTGATTCAATTACTGGGTGGCAGTTTTATCACAGACCAGCTAGAGATATGTCTGTCCATAATCATCCCCCAAATTCATTTTCATTCTCTTTGTGACTGTACTCTATATGAAAAGTGTTATAAAGAACACTTTAGACCACTTGGTTGATTATACATTTTTCTTCTTCCGGCCAAAGGTAACAAGGTCTATTTCTGGTAGTTATCTCTGATTCCGAGATACTTGGATAAATTTTGGTAAGTACTGTTTTTCGATACTTATCAAAAGCTTAAATTCTAAATTTGAGTTATTTTCGACTATTAGATCTCGAGAACTCTGGAAATTCTATGGCCATGTGTTCATTTTAGTCTCGAGAGCTTAGGCCTAAGACTAAATTTGGTCAAGAACTGTGCTTTAGTAGTTACCAAAAGCTTATATTCCTTATTAAATTTAAATTTAATTAAATTTGATCATTCCAATGAACATTCCAACATCATTCCAAAATGAACTCGAGATGAGGAAAAAATTATGTTGATTGTATGTGGGCCTTTAGATTCCATAGTCGATGTGGCTCAGTAACAACCTCATTTTAGAATTTCAGAGAAATTGGTTAATACTAACGTGAATATCGGTATCGTGGATAAATTTTATACATACGTACGCATGGATACACGGGCATATGAACAGACTTTATTCTGGGTTTCAAGTTTTCCTCCAGATGTAAACTTTCCTATAAAATTGTGGGTTTAAATTTTATGGGATTAGATAAATTTTCCCCTTTTGTAGAGTGACGAAGAGAAGTGTCCCAAAAATCAATAGCAAAATGATTTAAAATTTTTAAAATTTTATCTAGCTTTTTCAAAAATAAAAATTCTCACTATAAAATGCCAAATCAGATTAATAGTAGAAAGTATATTTGACAAAATATATGATAAAACCGTTTCTCATAATAATCCCATAAATTTTAGGGACTTATGTTAGAAAAAAACTGACTTAATTTAACAAAAGGACAACTCATATGTAAAATGTCATTAGTTAAGTCGTTGGAGCCTATTTTTTAATAACTTATGACATACATCAATTGGATATTTAGAAGAGGACCTATAACAAAATGACAACTCGATACGAAATAAAAGACATAGAAAAATGAGAGTTTCCGCAAACATTTAAGTATGCTTCAAAACCTAAGAAAAAGGATCAGTGCAATTTTGTTACATGTCGACTTATAACACTTTTTTCAGTTTGTTTCTAGGAGCTAGAAAGTTATTTTTGGAAGTCTGAAATCTCCGCTTTCCTCAAAAATTAAAATAAATTGATTTTCGGCCCAGTTATGGCTAGTCCCTGGGGCTTTTAGGAAGAAAAGGAAGAAAAAAATAAAAATGACTTTTTGGTCGGAAATAGTTGACATGGTAGTAATAATAATGTAAAAATAAGGCCTATAGTATCCTATTGGGACCAGGCGAGCCTTCTTTTTTCAGAGAACTTTCTAGGTATTAGTGGACCTACAGCTTATGGTGGATTCCGAACCACCACAACTTTAATGGTTATGCTAATGAGTTACCAGTTCATTGAGCCCATCAAGTCGTGTTCAGTTTTTTAAGGAAACTGACTAACCTAACATACACACATATACCACCATAATCATAGGTTACATAACTGTAGATGGTAATGGCATTCCTTAAATGGAAAACAATTTTTGAATACCATACTGTTAGTAACACTATGGATTTCTGCTATTCAGAACTTAAAAGATCTTATCAAAACTATATTGACCACCCTAATGAGCTATAAAACAACAACAGAATCATAGACAAAATGCTAGAGCTACAGAAAAAATTCTTCGAAAACTACAAGAACTCTAATGAGATATATCTCCATGGAGATATATCCCAAAAGGCTTCTTGTAGTTTTTCGTGGACTTTTCTTGTAGCTTTAGCATTTTGTCTTTGATTCTTTTTAAGTTCTGTAGCTCAATATAGTACTTTGAAAGCTACAAACTGCTCGATCTTTCAAGTCTCCGAAAAATACATGCTTACCATAAATCTCGAGGCACAATTCCAGAATCACAAATGAGAATAACTGGGAACTTCACAGCCAAAATGATGTAGACCAACATTTTGACGAGTATTTCAGTTCACTATTTACGTCCTCGCAAACTCAAGAAATAGCTCCCTTAATCACACCTAAACGTTAGGGCTCAATGACCTGGTAACTCATTAGCTTAATAATCAAAGTTGTGGTTGTTTTTAATTCACTATAAGCTGTAGGTCCGCTTATACAGTCCAGTCTCGATTTTAAATACTCTCGCTTATCCGAATTTTGGTTTAAACGTACAGGTACATATAATGAATCGAGATTTTGGTTATATCGTCTTCCAGAGGGCTTCTAGAACGTATCTTGACAAAAGTTTCTGGTATTACCAAGAACAGTTTTTAGCTACGAGCTATTCACCTAGTACGGCAACTATCCTAACTTTGCTGGACGATATTCTAGAGAATTCATATCTTGAGCAAAGTTGTTCGGTGGGCTAAACAGCTTCCAAATATAGATATTTGAAATACAAAAATATGGTGATACTTAGCGGACTGATATGATAACTACCCTAGTTTTGCGGGATGATATTTTAGCGCATTTGCATCTTTAGCAAAAATGTTCGGTAGGCCAAATAACATGAAATTTCACAATTGGTATTCAGAATTGAGACTGGACTATATCTAGAAAGTTCTTTGAAATATGAGGACTCGCCTGGTCCCAATAGGGTACTATAGGTCTTATTATTATAACACGTTAGGACCTATTAAAACATGCCCAAATAATTTTTTTAGGGAGTCATAGTCTTAGATAAAAAGAAATAAAATTAAACCATTTCGTCCCATTTCACTATTAAATACCGACTACAAATTACTTCAAGGGTGCTGAAATCCCACCTTACACTAAACTTTTGTTTTCTCACCAAACATTGTCGAAAGGAAACCGAAATATT
>JXPH01050370.1:0-13309 GCA_001014845.1 Mochlonyx cinctipes | reverse complement strand
TATTATTATTATTATCATTGAAGGACCAACTGTAATGTACCCATTTTTCAAAAAGTTAAACCCTAATTTTAAGGCTAGTCCTTATTGAAGAATAGTTTTCCTATTTCGGCCAAATGTCCCAAATATTTTTTTATAATTCGGCCTTTGGCCATATGTCATTCGGCCGTATGCACTCAAATTCCATCCCTAAAGGTTAGAGAGTATAATCATAAAACTGCCANTTATTATTATTATTATTATCATTGAAGGACCAACTGTAATGTACCCATTTTTCAAAAAGTTAAACCCTAATTTTAAGGCTAGTCCTTATTGAAGAATAGTTTTCCTATTTCGGCCAAATGTCCCAAATATTTTTTTATAATTCGGCCTTTGGCCATATGTCATTCGGCCGTATGCACTCAAATTCCATCCCTAAAGGTTAGAGAGTATAATCATAAAACTGCCAAAACAGGGAGCTTCAAGCAGCTGCAGCGACTGCAGGGAATAGGTAACACGTCAAAATACGATCAACAAAATCAATCAATAATTGTTATTGTTTAATTCTCACATCATTGTTGAAGTCTCATCTTCAAAGAGATTACAATGGTCGATCATGCCGACAGCATCCGAATCATCTTTGAGCTGTCAATAGAGATGCGATCACCACTTTACATCCCAATCTGCAATCTTTTCTCAAATTCATACTTAATGAAGCACTTGTGCAATCCAACTCTGTACGAGTGTCTGACCTATTTTTTGTGCAGAGTTGTGTGTATTTATGTATATAAGTGCAATACCAGTAACAACAATTTTTCACTGATCCTACATCATATACGAGTCGAGGAGCTTCTAGTACTTCTCCGTCAGCATTTTAGGTTACATGTGAAATTTACCAATTTCTGTTGGATAGTAATCTGAATTGACCTTTTTTCAAGTTTACTTTCTTTCGATGATTGTAAACAATTGCCACCCGGGCCCACAAAGCAATTAGCCTGTAAATTTTTAATAGGCATGCTTGAATCGAGATGCCCTATTTATATAGTGGGGCTAGTATAAAATTTTGAAATAGATATGGAAAGCCATATTATATCGTTCGTTAATACTATAAATTTAGCCAATTTGTATTTTTAGAAATTTACAGTTTAATTTTCAGAGTCTGCTGACTCCTTCCTGTCGTAAATGTTTTCCGCTTTAGCCTTAAAAGTACTTTATTGAGAGCCAATGTTTTCCAGTCCAACAATGATATTTGGTTGTTGCATCGATTAAGGCCATCCGAAATATAATGAAGAAAATTTAAGCAAGGACGACATTGCTGAACTTAGAAGAAAAATGAAATGAGTGATTTGCTGGTCCTCTTTCTACCTGTGCAAAGAACTCCAACCTCCAAGGTCGGATTTTAAGAATTACTGTTTTCTAGGATATAAAACCACTTCTCTAATCCGAGTTTATTTATTTATTTCATTAATAGTTCTGCAACATGGTTTCATCAGCCTGTAAATCAGACCTCGGTGTCTTGAATGGTAAAATCGTCATCATACCGAGCATAAAGTGACAATTCCACTTCAAAAAATGGTAGATATGATTGAAAACCACAAACGACGTCACACTTGATCCCTATCACGAAAAATTATTCCATATGGAACATCAAATTTTTCTTTACAGGGACTTCAGTTCGAAACTAACCTAGACGGTTCGATGTAAAGTCGGTTTAAGATAGCGATTCACTACAAAAGCTACAGTGTATAATCAGCAGCGCCGGAGTCTGCTGTAAAATTAAAATAAATCAATGAATGTTTTAATTTCTTAAACTTATTCTTCTGCACACATTTAAATAAAAAACAAACTGATAACATTTTTCTATTTGTGCTCAGCATGTTCATAAAAGCCCGGAATACACAACTCACGCAAGTCTGTTGTAAGGGCAGTCGACGTACGGGGTCTACTTTAAACCTAATTCGATCAACCACAGACGGTGAACTATGGTGGATCCGAAGGGTCAAAAGTAAAAATCTGACTCACCCTGGAAACCAGTATCAACTTGAGCATTTCTATGGAAAGAGTCGACATAAGGGGTCTACTGTAAATCTAATTTGACCAACCGGCAGTGACCTGTGGCAGATCCGAAGGGTCTCCAGTATCTCTGGCATGCCTGTGGTAGGATCAGATGATGGTGAACCTGATTTGACTATCCACAGACGGTAGCCTATGATGAGTCCGAAGGGCCAAAACAAAAATTTCGTACTAACCCTGCATCAAGCTGGGTATGTCTGTGGTAGGGTGAATGAGGTGATGAAAATTTTTAGTGAACTACTATAGATTCGAAGGGTCAAGAAAGGCTTTTTTGAACTCACATTGTAGCCCTGTCCGTGGTCTGTACATGTAGTTCGATCAGTTGACATCAAGGGTCTATAGAGGACCGAGTTTGACCAACCATAGACGGTGAACTATTATGGATCCGAAGTGATCTGCTCTGTGGAGCCAAGCATAAACATCGGACATTGTCATAGTACGGGTATATTCTCGTTAATTGGAAGTCGCTCGGGACCAGAAATTACATTGATCAGGATAGCAGAAATTAATTTTTTCTCGCGAGTTGGAATTTCTTCCAATAAACGTAAAAGTTCGATAGAAAAATTGAATTGACGGAGATTCCAATTAACGGAGGTTCCAATTAACGGGAATATACCCCTATAATAAAATGTTTCCCAATCTTTATCGATTCAAACTTCTAATTTCCAGTGAACAGCTGAGACCCGGTTTTACATGATAAATTAAGTGAGTATTGACAGAGACATGATGCGGTCAATTTTAAGGAACTATAGTATTCCGACGAGCATCCTGGAAATCATTCAAGGACTTTACCAGAACATCAAATGCAAAATCTATAAGACTACCATTTGACATTGCTTCCGATCTAAACCCCAGGTGTATTACCTCCCCCCAATACCTCCCTTCTCGAGTCCTCGTCCTAGATTGTATGATGAGAAAAGTAAAGGCTAACTCTAATAGCATTCAATGGACTCTGATTAATAAGTTGGACGACATGAATTTTGCGGACGATGTTTGTAAGTTAATAACAGAAAAGAGGAAATGGACAAAAAGGCAGGACATTACCTTGTGGAATATGTTGCATAAGTTGGCCTAAAAATATTTTTTCTAAAACTAAATTTATTTAAGTGGGTAAATGTCTATGCACAGCATATTCATGGTGCGCAAATAGAAGATGAATAAATCTTTCAAGGCCACCAGGAAAAACCATGCAATTGCACCACTAGAAGTGATGCAGAACCGCAGACAATGGGGTTCACCATTGTCATATTAGCAAAGTTTTTCTAATTCTATAAATATTTCTTTCGATGCATATAGAAATACATATAAGGAGGAAAAGAAAGAAGCAAAGCTAAAACACTTGATATGTAATTAAGGAAGCAAGTGAAGTATAATAATAGTTATTATGTTGTCGAACAATATCAAATAATGTCAGAAAAGGTCAAAAATGGCTTCAAAGAAGAACTTGCTACTTCCGACGAATAATTTCAGACTTTGATTTTCATTCAAAGACTTTGAACTATAAAGTAATTTAAATAATGCACTTGTAGGTCATCTATTATGCATATGTTCATTTTTATTTTTTTTTACAATACAATAGCACGATAAATATTTAAAAAGATAATAGCACACATTCTGACCACAAGAAAAGAATCCGTAATTGGATTTGAAACATTTTTCTACAACTTTCTAACTAAATCAGGGAGGAAATGTGACTATTTGAATGCATTTAAACTAAAATAAAAATAAATAAATAATTAAAGTTTCTGTAAAAATTTGTTTAAATCCCAAGAAATATGATAGCGTATTAGTTTCATTCGTGAGTTAATTCTTTTTTATCCAAAACATATTTTATTTTATGTCTTTTGAGTTTAGCGAACGAAACGTAGCTACACCTACGCGCGCTCATTCAGAGTTAAAATTTAAATTCAAAACTGCAAATTAAACTTTTTTGCAAACAAGTTATCAGTACAGTATTGTAATCACATAGACAATAAATGAATTGTCCAAAAAATCTTAAAAATCATTTAAAAGTTTAACATTTTGCAAACAGTGTTCTTTCGTTTTAAAAATTTTCCCGTTTCAAAACGACCAAAAACATGCTGAAGATATTGAATTTTCAAGGAGCTTGCATGGTACCAGTTCTGTATCTGTAGAACCATTTGAACAATTGGGCTAAAATTTTCAGAAAATATTTTTACAACATTTAGCTACTTTCATCTAATTTTTCATCAAAATCGGCTTCTACAAAACATAAGCAAGAAAAATCCCGGAAATTAGGTGAGTTTTTAGTATTCAGTATTAGTCATTTATTAAGTGATATATAGTTAACCCGAATGATAGTAGTAGCATAAACGAATGAATACGAAGATTTATAGATGTATAATTGGGCATAGACGAATAAATACTACGAGTAAGATGATGAGTAAGATGTAAGATAGTTGGGTGCATTGAAGAACCAATGTTGTTGTGCTGGTTGTAGTTCATTTCGAAAGCATGCTGTAGTGTAAACTGCTATATTGTTGAAGTATTTTGGTTTGTGTCTGAATTTTGTGTCTTTGGTGTGTAGATTGTGTCTTGATTTACATGTAATCCTATCGAAGATACGTGCCACCTAGTACTGTTTCAATGCATTATTTTCGTTGTAGTTGCGTTGTTGCATGTATTTTTTATAATGTTGGTATGCCTTCAAAAAGTGCATGAACTGAACAACTACCGAACCTACGACGCAAACTCGTTTCTGGACATCTTAGTATTCCTTTGTCTAGAATTTCTAGGTATGACATTATATTTCAGTAGTAGTTAATATTATTGATGGCGCTGCAATTTCTAACATTTTTCTTGAGCATTTTAGTACTTCAAGAACTATAAGAAGCGAAACATCTTTAATATAAATGGTGGGATATGGTAAAGTATTTACAGAGCTATCCAAGAAAGCCTTGTAATTGAAAGCACCTGCAACTGATAAAATTATACTAAGTTTAGAATATGAACTGTTTTTGAGCACTTATCAAAAGATTATATCCCGAATTTGAGCTCATTCCGAACACCAGAGCTCAAGAATCCATGTTCCAGGGTAATTTTTTTTTAAGAACTGTTTTTGGATAACCAAAAACTTATATTCCAAAATTGAGCTCATTCTGCNAAGATTATATCCCGAATTTGAGCTCATTCCGAACACCAGAGCTCAAGAATCCATGTTCCAGGGTAATTTTTTTTTAAGAACTGTTTTTGGATAACAAAAAACTTATATTCCAAAATTGAGCTCATTCTGCTCACTAAAACTCAAGAATTCTGGAGGTTCCTGATACAAAGGAGCCTCAAGAAATGTCCCAGGGTCAAACTTTTTTACGAACTGTTCTTGGATACTTTACACAAGATTATGTTCCAAATTTGGGCTCTCTTCGATCATTAGAACTCAAGATTTCGGGTAAATTCTAATGGGTTTGGCCAGACCCCGCAACTTTTTTCGAGGGAGTAACCAAATATTCATTAACTGAGTACTTTCTCTTCTTTTGTATTTATGATATGATGAAAAAAAGCTGAAAAAAGCTATAAAAATGCTGCATTTTAAACACCGATTAACACCACAAAACTTCTTCAACAATGTCTGCCAAAAAACTTTAAAACATTTTAGGCACACCTTTTGGTACACCTTTTGGTACATCTTTTTAACCTTTTTGGCACACAGGATTCAAAATCTATTGTGCATTTAGCCATTGCCATTTTATAATATGCTTTTAATGTATTTTTTTATGTTAAAATAGTGTGTTTTGAAAATGTGTACCAAAATGTTAAAAATGTGTTTCAAATTTGGTAATATAGTATAAATATTCTTAATTTTGTGCACCAAATACATAGTTTGTGTTCCAAAATTTGATATTGTTTGCCAGCCAAATTGTTAATTTGTGTGGTAAAATTTCAAACTTTGTGCTTCAAAAACAATTTTCGTTTTGGTACATATTTTTAACTTCGTTTGGCACACATTTTTAACTTTTTGACAAACAATTTCACTTCTTTGGCACATATTTTTATAATTTTGTCATACAATTGTCAAAATCTGTGATGCATTTAGCCATTGCCCCTAAAAAATATTAAACTAAGGCAAATTGAAAAGGCATTACTGTTTTTGCGCGCTTTTGGGTATCTTTTATTAAAATAAAGAGTGAACCGTTTTTGAGTGACAAAAAAACGGAATTTGAGTTTTAAAAAACAAATTTGGCTGACAAAAATAAGAAATTTGGTTGGCAAAAAAAAGCAATTTGGGTGAGAGAAAAAAGAAATTTGGGTAACAAAAAGAGAAAATTGAGTAACAAAAAGAGAAATTTCGGTGTTAAAAAAAAATAATTGGACGACTAAAAGAAATTTGGTACCAAAAAATGAAATTTGGGTGACAAAAAGATAAATTTTGGGTGATAACAAAAAATTTGGGTGACAAAAACAGAAATTTGGGTTCCAAAAAGAAATTTGGGTGTCAAAAAAGAAATTTGATGACAAAAAAAAATTTGATGACAAAAAGAGAAATTTGGGTGACAAAAAGAGAAATTTGGGTGACGAAAACAGAAGTATGGGTGGCAAGAAAAAGGAAAATTGGGTGACACAGAAGAAATTTTTTGACAAAAACTGAAATTTGGATGACAAACGGAGAAATTTGGGTGACAATAAAAGAATTTTAGGTGACAAAAAAAGAAATTTGGGTAGCTACAAAAGAATTTTGTGTGACAAAATAAGAAATTTGAGTGACAAAAAATAAGAAATTTTTTTGACAAAAAAAGAACATTGGCTGACAAAAAATAATAACAGATGACAGGTTGGAATTTCCAACTTGGAAATCCTTTCGCCGCCATGGCTTCAGGACTTCCAAACTATCATGGATTTCATTTGTAAAAATTGAAAATACTCTTCTTTTTTACAAAAGAAATCCATAGTAGTTTGGAAGTCGTGAAGAACGGTGGCGAAAGGACTTTTAAACTGTCATTCATTTTCATATTTTTGTCCGCAAATTTCTTTTTTTGTAACCCTAATTTCTTTTTCTCTCTCTCACCCAACTTCCTTTTTGGTCACCCAAATTTCCTTTTTTATCACCCAAAACTTTTTTGTCAGCCACAGTTCTTTTTTTGTCACCCAAATTTCTGTTTTGTCACCCAAATTTCTTTTTTTATCACCCTAAATTATTTTTGTCAGCCAAATTTGTTTACTTGTTAGCCAAATTTCTTTTCGTAGTGATCCATTTTTCTTAAATGAAAACGTATTATCCTAAACGTATTATTCTAGTATAAAAACCAAATGGAGCCAAATTTTGACATTTGGGGTCTGCTAAAAGCTAACAATTTCTTTTTGCTATTTAAAATCAGCAATTTGTAATGCTAATTTTTTTTAAATCAATATTGTCTGCGTATTAGTTGTTGGTCAAATGTTAACTTTTGCACACTAGAAATGTATAAAATTCGGGAAAAGTAGAAATATAGAGGATCTTATAAAATAATCAACATGAAAAACAAATTATATTAAGTAAGACAAGACTGAAATCTTCATAACTAAAAAGGCACAAGACATGATATTACACACGATGATTCAAAAAAAATATTAAAAATTTGACTTGTTTTTTTAAATATATCCGACGATGTATGTAAATTTGTTCTGGTTTTCTCAGAAAAGGAGATCAATTTTGATTCTCACGTATTCAAATTAAAATAAAGTAAAAAATGACTAAAAACATGAATCAATATTGTGGTTTTGTAGATAGTCTCATTTTTATGTTTTTTATTGTGTTTGCGCAGGAAATAGTTGGGATGTGATGAATTAGAAGAGGTTAATCTGCGTCCGGTTTGTGATTGTTTTCTTTTAATTATATTTAAGTAATTGCTCGATGGCCCTCTAAAGGTTAATTGTTTTTGTTGCACGTCATGCTATTTAAATAAAACTAAAATAAAACTAAAAGTTAAAATTAGAATTTGACACACGTTATTTGTGGAAATTTCTTATGTAAATTGAAACCAATTGGGTTATTTGTAAAGCAAAACTAATAAAAACTGTCACACAATTTGTTAAGTGAATGGGAAAGTGTTTTTTTTTATTGAAACCATATAAAAATAAACATTGCAGATTTAAACTTAACTGGGAAGTTACGTTTGTGTAACGCAAACTTTTAGATGATGTGCATGTTGGCTGTTTACTGATAACAAACTTGATTGATACGAAAGAATCGATTAATGTTCTTTTATATTTCTGCAGAGTTTCCATACCTTCTGCCTTCTTCTTTGTTTTATCTATTTTACCGTATATAATATGCAGAAAATAAATATAACATTAAATCTTCCAGCTCGCATTTTACCATCATGTTATGTTTATTATTTCTACAATATAAAATACACTTGTTATTTCGTTATCTAAATTCCTTACTACCAACATAAATATGCGCAAACTCTTGTCTTTTGTATTTGAAACGCAAGAGAGTGCAGAGCAGGGCAGAGATTGCTGCGCTACAACTATTTCATAGAACTAGGAGTGGTTCACAAAATGGATTTCAATAAAATAAAAAGTTTATTTTTAAATTATGTTTTGGAATTGGGATCGAGAAAGAGAAAAAAAAGATCGTGTGAAACGTATTAAAATATTTAAATTTTTGAAAGATTTTTTTTTGATAGCCCCGAGGATGGTTTTATGTACAAAAAAGAATTGAAATTCGGTGAAGAAGCCTGATTTTTAAATATTGCAAAAGCCACCATGAATAATTTTATTTTTATTTCGTACTTTATTGCATAAATAAATAAAGGTATATTTATTTTTCAGCATGTTAGTTCTCTATGAGTTTCTTAAGGTTATGCTGTACGGATGAAAGCTCACTAAAAGAGACTTTGAAGAAACCAAGAAAAGAATATTAGAAATGAAGGAAAGCACATGATGAGTTATAACTTATCTGAGATACCCTACTGACTTGATTGGTAGAGCTTCTACCCACTCATTTTAAGAAAAAAATTAAAAACCATAAAGCTAATTCCTTCTTGCCTCCTGTTTCTTTTAAAATAATATGCAAATTTCTACTGCTATTCACAAGACTCTATGGATCGAGTTTGGACATTTGGCCGAATCATATTAAAGTTTTGGTGCACTTGGCCAAATTAAAAAATAATAATAATAACTTATATTATACCCTACATAATGCACCCTTTTTTCAAAGTTTGTTTTTAGTAATTAAGATGCAATAAAATTATTATACACCAATAATACACCTTTTTTAGCATAAATTGATTGTAAATTTTAGTTAAAGCAAGTTATTTTTGCCGATATATAAATAGTCCCACATAATGCACCCTTTCTTCAAAGAATTCTTTTAGTGGTTGGGATGCACTAATATTAATATAATGGCTCACAATGCACACTTTTTTCCTAAATTGATTATAAATTTTAGCTATAGAAATTTATTTTGCTCCGGTAATTACAAAACCCCACATAATGCACCCTTTCACAAAGATTTTTTTTAGTGATTAAGATTAATAATTAATTAATATTATTGCACATAACATACCCTTTCTTCTTATACTGTTTATAAATTTTAGCCAAATGTCCGACATATTTTTTTATGATTCGGACAAATGTCCTACTAACTTTTTTCTGTTCGGCCAACTAGGGTTCGGCCATATGACATTCGGCCAAATGTACCCAAATCCTGCGGAACAGAGGAAAGAGTAAGACAGGAGAGAGTGAGAGTAAAATGAGTGTGTTAGTCTACAGGGTACATAGGTTCAAATCCCACCTGTGACGATGAATTTATTTTCCATATGTTCGTTCATCATTGTCAATATGGGTAGATTGCTTTCGTGAGCTCAATTGTTCATAAATAATTGAAAAACGAAGCGATCTCCGACATGTAAAGACAGGGTCATGCTATCAATTATGTAGTTGAGATGCTCACAACCATATCATATGTGATATAAGTACAGGATAGCGGTGCTTGTTTGAAGTTGAAGACCATGTCGAGAATTTTAGATTATTTTCGCACAGCAAAAATAGAACATGATGGTGTCCTATTTTCTAGCCAACTAGTATCTTGATAAATTAACCATTGCAGTTGTCCGAAACCCGAGCAATATTGTGCCAAAATCTGTACTCTACTACTCCAGACGAATGAATACTAAGATGTCCAGATGGATACTTGGCTGCATCGAAAAACCAATATTGTTGTTCTGGTTATAGTTCATTTCAAAAGCAGGTTGTAGTGTAAACTGCAATAACGTTGAAGTATACTGCTATAATGTAGAAGTATTTTGGTTTGTGTCTGAATTTTGTGTTTTTGGTGTTTAGTTTGTGTCTTGGTTTACATGGAATCCTATTGAAGATACGCGCCACCTAGTACTGTTTCAATGCATTATTTCCGTTGTACGTGCGTTGTTGCATATATTTTTTTTAAATGTTGCTATGCCTTCACAAATCACATGAGATAAACAACGACCGATACGACACCAAAACTATGTTTCTGGACATCTTTGTATCCTTTTGTCTATGCCCTATATCCCTATACCCTATTAACAACGTTTATGATCTATCAATACTTGGTTTACCTGAAGGTATGTATGTAGTTTGGATTATACAACAATATTGCTAATGCTGGACTGAGGAAGAAGACCATCCCCAGCCACCAGCCTTGAAAAGCAAAGGCTTTTTTCTCGTACCTCTCTTGTCCCTTTCGTCAAGACGTCGATTACTGTACCATCCACCGACCACCCTTGCATTGTCACATTTGTCCTGTTGTCCACTAAATCACCACCCACCACTTGCATTGCCAAAGATCATTAATACTAAGATATCCAGAAGCATGGGTTCGACGGGATTGTGGGTCAAGAAAATCTCATGTAATTTGTCAAGGCATACCAACATTTAAACCAAAAAATTGTTCAAAAAACCCCACCTAAAACAAGAACAGCTCAAAAAACAGCAACAACATCAAAAGTTGCATTGAATTAGAACTATATGACGCGTATATACATTAGAGATTACATGTAAACCAAGACACAAACTAAAAACAAATCGACACAAACGAAAATACTTCCCTCTTTTGCTTTTGAAACAACAAAGAAAACCCCTACGATGTACCAGTTTTGCTTTTGAAATTAACAACACGGTGACTCTTCCTTTAGGTCTTCATTTCACAAAACTTCTCCTCTGGATATCTTAGTATTGATGATCCTTGTAATTGCCGTCGGTTATCCTGGCTGTCCATCGATTGCCTTGCCATCCGATACTGCTGTGTCCACCTACCAGCCTGCCAGTCAACAACCATCTTCATCTCAAAATTGACCATTTTATTTGCCCGTTCCTTAATCTTTCCGTCAGTCATCTTCCACCCTGAGCCGAAGTCGCAACAATATTATAACTACTAAATGTAAAATAGTTTAAAGAAATGTGTGTTAAGTTCAGATTGTACCAAAGACTATAAAAATCACTGAAAATATATTCAATAACACCATGGATGGAGTGGAGGCAATCCAACAAACAGGCAGCATAAAATATGGATCTGAATTTAAATATGAAAAGAAAGAAGTTAATTCAACTTAACATATAAATCATATACACAAAATGATATATATGTTTATTTTCTTATGTTGAACCTGAAATTTGTTTATTTTACCTATATAAAATATGATAATGTTATTATGAAGAGCTCAAGATTTGTTTACCTGCCATCTTAACAGATATCTCAACTTTTTTTTTTCTTATTGTAATCACTTTAGCTTTTTTGATTGAAAAATAGAGAAGAAAAGAATATTTTACTTAAAATCTATTTGATTCGAAACAGGTGTTTAAAAAAAACTATTTCGCGGTGTCTTTTCTAACGTCAAATATTTTTTTAAGTTTTCAAGATAAAGATCTTATGTTTATGTTTATTTTACACATTGATATTTAGGAATATATTAATCGCCTACATCTCTTTTCAATCCAGTTTCGCGATTCTAAATCTATTAATCGTGATAACACGCTCACAATTTTTTTTTGCTTATTCATTATTCAAATATATTAATATTCTCAACGGGTCACAACTAGTCATGCAATCATTCAGCAATTAATTATTTTTCAACATTTCAACCCAAATTAACTCATCCGCTTCTTGACATGAATAAAAGAGTAAAATACAAGTGACCACACACGAAAAATTATGTAAAAAACATAAAAGTTTTAATTAAAAGATAAAATTATTTTATCTTCCGCGTTTATCTTTTTCTATTTCTCTATGGATTTGCATCGGCAGCATATCTAATTTCAAGATCTAAGATCATTAAATGGTCGATTTTATGGTCGCTCAGAGTACAAACTGATTGATTTTCGTTTTACATACTTTAGCTTAGGGTCAACAAGTGAGAAGTCTTGTACACTAAAAGAAATTTGTAATTGCATTTTGCATTCCTAACGTTTCATAATTATTATGTTTTTTATCTAAACAAAATCAACCTTTGATTTGACGGCGGCGCAGCGGCAGCGGTGAAAGTTAATTGACACCGACTCTTATTAAAATTCTTCGATTTATCTACAAAAAATTTATTTTTTTACTGGACGTTGAGAGAAATTATGTTTGATTGCGGTGACATTTCTCAATTAAAGAAAATTATAAAAAAATAACAAATTAATTGATGTTTTAACTCTATTAACATTATTTTATTTTAGTTCCTCTCTTTATAAACAATTTTGCTATAAATATACAAAAGATTGATTGCAGGTCCAGTAACTTTAGAACGGTATCCCGTAGGTTTTACTCTTCTCATAAGTATATTATTTATTGGTACATTATGATTTACGAGGGATTAAAATTCGGTTCAGTTTTCGTGTTTGTTTTCAAGGCCAGATCCTACAGATTTCATGTGGAGCATTTTTGGTTTATCGTCGGATGCTGGGGATTAAAATGTATCAATATCAATTTGATAAATCTGAATAAACTCTTGAAGAAACAGAACTCACATTCATTGATATAATGAATTATCTCTAAATACACTAGGGGTGGCCGAAAAAAATGTGATGCGTTGTTATGGAGCTTCAAGACGCCGAGGACCGATTTG
This sequence comes from Mochlonyx cinctipes, assembly GCA_001014845.1. Lineage (NCBI taxonomy): Eukaryota > Metazoa > Arthropoda > Insecta > Diptera > Chaoboridae > Mochlonyx > Mochlonyx cinctipes. Next base: position 233 of record JXPH01050370.1, on the reverse strand, counting down.
GCCCTTTCACAAGCTTAACCTTACTTATATGTCGGTACCAATTTTCAGCCAAATAGGATAAGGACTACGGGAGTTATCGTGTTGACAGAAACACAAACATATGTAGACAAACTAGATAGAAGGCCATATGACCGAAGAATGTTTGGCCGAATGACACAAGGCAATTCCCATAAGGCCAATGTTTTTCCGGGTTTAAAGCAGTCAAAGCAGTATCTGGGATATTTAATCGAATT
>JXPH01050369.1:0-12510 GCA_001014845.1 Mochlonyx cinctipes | reverse complement strand
GAGTATTGTAATGGATCTGTTTATTTACATCGAGAAAAACTTGAAAGATTAGAAAGATTGGAAGGATTTGAAAGATTTGAAAGATTCCAAAAGTTTAAAAGATTTTTAAAATATTTTTTTTGTCCTCCAGCTCAAGTTATCTCTCTCAAAACCACAAACAAAACCCGGACAAGAGATTGACATAACAATCAACACCAAACCCAATTCATTTGTTGGCTTATTGGGCGTGGACCAGAGCGTCTTGCTCCTTAAAAGCGGAAATGACATTACTCAGGATAAAGTGTTTAGTGAATTGAATGCCTACAGCGAAGAGCACCGTGACTACAGGAGGAAAAGGTTTGCTCCTTGGTATCACAGGCCAACATATGAAGATTTTAATGTAAGTATATTTGAAGGACATTACGTCAAGGAGTAATGGTTTTTTCTGATTTTTAGAAAGTAGGGGCTGTTGTAATGACAAACGCGAATGAAATACCACGTGAGTATTTTTTTAAAAACTTTTTATTTATTTTGTTCTAAAAATTTTCGTTTGCAAGAAGTGAAGATATTGAATTAAAGATGCAAATCGAAAGCTAAAGAACCGTTTGTTTACTACAATTCTATTGTAGTCCGAAAAGACTTTTAAGAAGTTGGCGTATGGATAGAATGTGATGCAGGGTAAAATATTTCTATGTCCCTTTCGCTGAAAAGTTTTGAAATTTCCCTGAATTTTTTGAGTATTCTCACTAAATAATATTTTGTGCCCTCGTTTTACACAGGAAGGCAAGTTGCTTATTTTAAAAAGAAACATGCTGGCGGAACATCATTAATTATGAAAACATCAACTGTAGATGATGTGAAAGATTATGAGCATGATTTAGGAGTTGAGACGATTGTAATAAGAAAGGATTTTCCAGAATCTTGGATTTGGGACTCTGTTCCAGATTTGGGGTTTGTTATTTTAATTTATTTCGTAACTTTCTTAAAATTAGTTAAATTGTAGAAAGCTTGTTGTAAGAATGTATTCTAGATTTTTAATATTTAGGCTGAGAACTGTAAAGTTTTTTGTCATTCAGTTAATCTTATTTTATGCTTACAGAAACATACAATGTTTTGACGTAAGTCACAACTTCCAATAATTTACTTGATTAGGGCTTTTCAAATATAAAAACTATACCTTTTTGAGTAACAGTATCATATTTATGTAAAAAACTTTAAAGGGTTATAAAATACTTTTTTCGGCAATGCCAGATGATTCAATAGCTAAATTACGATCTCATTTATGGAAAGGTTCTATGAACCTATTTATGCACCATGTCGTAGAAATTTCGTAATATTCCAAAAATTATATGTTCCACTCATTTATTAGTGATTTGAAGGTTTCCCTTTTGACGGAGATTGTGGACGGCGGTACGACAGGGATGCTTACACACTCCGGTCAGAGATATTCTATATAAAGATATAAGAATTAAATCGACAATCAGCTGAATTGAATTGAGGCACAAACAAAATTGTACTAAGCAGTAACGCTTTCTAACATTTCGCTACTCAAAGNTCAGCTGAATTGAATTGAGGCACAAACAAAATTGTACTAAGCAGTAACGCTTTCTAACATTTCGCTACTCAAAGAATAGATAATATAACGCCTGCATCCCCGATAAATTTTCTACACCACAAATAGCAGATAATATAACACCTATATCTTCGCTAAAATGTCAACAAATGCAAATTTACTTTTCACGTTTCATGTTTGCACATTTGCATAAAAACAGAACAAGGCCCTAGCTCTATGGTACAATTGTTATTTACGTTATAGTACTGTGACGTAATATCAGGTGGCACCAGTTGCTCAAAAATAATATTGAAGTTTTTATTAAAAAAACTTTCATATTTGAATAGAATATCTCTGATACCAGTTGAATCTACGGGCATTTTGTAGATCAACAAGGTGACCAGATTGAATTTACCGGTTGAAGCATAGCGTACCGGCAGCCGATAATCTGTCTTATCCTGGTGTATGTTTCTAAGTAAAGGATTAGACTCTTTTAAGTCCTGCACACCAAATTTCCTTCATGAATTTCAGTTTTAAATATATTTTTTCTTACATGTCTCTTATGAGGCGAAAACATCTTGTTGGAATTCGCTCGTCATACGTCGAAACTCTGTGTAATGAAATGCCTAAAACAATTAATTTTTCATCCTTATACTTGGAAAAAAACAGGATTTATTTGGTTTGAAGATCGTATTCTTGGAGGTTTCCCAATGCGACGAAATTTTGCAAATTCCAACCCCGGAATTATTCCATTAATCGTAGGCGGCGCCAGACCAATGGGATCAAACGTAATGTTTAAAGCGGCACCACCACGGATCCAAATTAGGAAAGAATTTCCAGAGTCATGGATTTGGGACACTTTTGCTGATTCAGGGTTTGTAAATAATCAGTGTTATAATGGGAAAATATGCGCATATTGTAGTAACGTTTCATCAAAACACATTTGAATGTTTAAAAAACTGTTTCAGATTCCGGATTGTTCGATAGTAATGATTTTGAGATAGTACCATTGGCGTTAGACTTGAACTCATATAGTTTCTCATCAAATAATAATCAAGCTGCTCCTAGCATTAAAATAAGAAAGGAATTTCCTGAATTGTGGATCTGGGACTATTTTGATGATTCAGGGTGTGTAGATTCAATTTAATCTTTATTGTCTCGTACTTTTGATTGATTCACAATATACATTTTGGGTGGTGTTGTCCAACCATTTTTCTATCATTAGGTTGAGGTTAATTAGTAGTAGTATTGCTAGTGTAATTTGAAAAAATAAAATGTATTAAATTTCTATGATTCATGCTATAAAATGAGCTACTGTAGCTGTATCTTGGGGAATTTAGAATAGAAGAGAAACAAGGTTCTAAGTATAGTCCTTTTGGCTGAATAAAACCAATGTATATGCGAGTCTATTCCCTTGCTAACCGATTTGGAAGAAATTGTGTGTAGAGGCTTTTTTTGACAAAAGTAAGTACAAGTAGTGATCGGAATGAGTTCAAATTTGGAATATAAATTTTTTGTAGGTGCCCAAGAAAGGTTGTTATGCTAAATTTGACATAATATCTTCCATTTTTGGTGCTTCCAACTACTACCAGACATTCTTGGATAACTCAGTAAATACTTATCCCATCCTCTTCAAAATTAACGAAGTCCAAATCCTGTTCTTACCAGAAAATATACAATAAATATGAAAAAGCTACACAATAGGGTGGAGCGGAGTTGTATGGAGGATTTTCAGACGTTGAAATTCAAAAACATACTCCCCCCCCCAAAGTTTCCATTTGGTCCAAGGATCATCCTTGATTTTTTCAGATTTTTTGAACTGACCGTTATGCATCGTCAGCCATTTTAATTTTGTACTTTTTACCAAATATAGCGATCTTTTTAAGCTACACTAGCTGCTGTTGGTCCGACTATCTTAAAATGGTGTAAAAACTTGTGGACATTTTATTTACAAACATATTGAGCTCTTGTTGACTCTTATCGGACCACTAGTTCTTGAGGTATTTAAAATTGACCGTTAGGCTCTCAGAATCATTTGTATGAAAACTCGGAAAATTGGAAAATCAATTAGGACCAGAAAAATAGGTATCTAGCGGTCTTTTGAGATGCTGAAGCCAAATTTGACAGCATCGGCAAAAATGACCTGTAAAAAGTGATCAAAAGACAAAATTTGGTTCATCGGTTCCACTGAGACCGTTTTTAGGGACTTAAGAGTGCCCGTTGAAGCAAAATTTATTTTATAAACTTAACAACACATNAATTTCGACCCCTAAGGGGTTTTCACAGGTTCCAATCATTTATGTTTGTGATTGTTTATTTTGTTTTATTTTATTATTTATTTTGTCTTACGATGAAAAAGTGAAAGAAACTTAAAATGCGGACAATTGGTGTAGCAAATCCGTATTTGGGGAGCAACTATGGGCCATTCAAAACCCCTGGTTTAACTCCACCAATATTCATCCGATTTTCAAAAAGTAAAATGCCAGTGGTTTTATATTATGTATTTAACATGATACAAGACTATAAAAACATATTTTGCTTCTGTGGGGCACTCCTAAGCCCTAAAATTGATCACAGTGGAATCGATGAACCAAATTTTGTCATTTTGACCACTTTTCCACAGGTCATTTTTTTCTGATGTTGTCAAATTTGGATTCAACATCCCAAAAACCTCCTAAATACCAATTTTTCTAGTCCTAATTGATTTTCCAATTTTTCAAGTTTTCATATAATATATTATGAGAGTCTAACGGTCAATTTGAAATATCTCAAGAACTAGTGGTCCGATAAGAGTCAACAAGAGCTCAAAATGTTTGTAATTCAAATGTCTACAAGTTTTTTTTAGAACATTTCATCATGATTGAATACAGTTATTTTTGGTGAAAAGAACCAAATTAAAATGGCCGGCGCTGCATAACGGTCAATTCAAGGATGATCCTTTGACCAAATGGCATTTGGAGGGGGGTATGTTTTTGAATTTTGCATTTTCGCGAATCCGTTCCACCCTACCCTAGCCAGGTTAAAAATTTCTGACCCTAGCATATCAAAATTAATAAAAAATTTGTTTGCCCCCTACATCCCTTTTCAAGAAACTAAAACCCTAAAATGCTTGATAAAAAAGTTAAAATTTGTAATGGGGCGTAATATAACAATAAGTGCTGCAAGTATTATACCTAGTTCAGTATTATTTTGCTTTAAAGTTCAACCTGACTGTTTTATTTAGTTAGTCCTATTGTGCAGCGCCAGTATTCGGTTTGGTATACACAGAAACCAAAAGTCTTGAAAAGCTTTCGAGATATTTACAACTGTAGAACAATTTTTCATATTCATCCCATATTAGCTTTTCTTTCTTTTTGGTTCTGCGGGAAAAGCTGCTCCAAATGGTTTGAAACCTGAAAAGAACCAATAAAATGTCTGTGTCGTCTGTCGTGTGTCTGTGTCTTCAAGTAATTCTCAACCAATTTGGCTGAAATTTTTTGTGGAGACTTTTTTCAACAAAACTAAAGATGAGTTCATTAATGAGCCAAATCGGGTTACGGAGTCTGGGAGCCCCCATACAAACTCCCAGCATTTCCTGAAATCTTGAGTTCTAATGATCGGAATGAGCTCAAATTTGGAGCATAATATTTCGGTTAGTACTCAAGAACAGTTCCTAAAAAAGTTTGGCCCTAATACCTCAAAATCTGAGGGCTCCTTGGTACCAGAAACTACCAGAATTCATGAGCTCTAGTGATCGGATTCAGCTCAAATTTGGAATATAAGCTTTTGGAGAGTATCCAAGAACAGTTCCTGAAAAATTTTGTCCTTCGGACATCGGTATATGACGGCTGCTAAGTATCAGGTGCTTCCAAAATTCTTGACTTTTAGTGATTGAAAATAGCTCAAATTTGGAATATAAGCTTTTCAGCAGTTCCTAAAAAAGTTTGACCCTGGGACAATGGGATCTGTGGCCTCCCATGTACCAGGAACTTCCAGAATTATTGAGTTCTAGAGATCAAAAATAGCTCAAATTTGGAATATAAACTTTTGGTAAGTATCCAAGAATAGTTCCTGAAAAAGTTTGACCCTGGGGCATCGGGACATCTGAAGGCTTCTTGGTACCACTCACTTCTAGAATTCTCGGATTCTAGTTATCGGAATGATCTCAAGTTTGAAATATAAGCTGCCCAAGAACAGTTCCTGTGTTATATTTGGGATAATATTATCCATTCCTGGTGCTTCCAATTACCAGTTTTTTTTGCACATATAATCTTTGTCAAAGTCTAGATCCAGTGCCAATCACAAAGTGTATACTTTGGCAGTGAAATTCTATGAATGGTTGATGGTAATTTTAAAATTTCACCCAAAGAGTTGACTTTCACGAATACTTAGTCGTAAAACTCAAATTTGTCTTTGCTGTGATACAGTTACTGTGTTATGAAAGATAAAAGTGATTTGAGTTTTTACTAAACGGGATAATTATAATTGAAAAAATGTTTTATAATCCTCATTTTCAGAAATAGCAATGCCTGAGATTGCATACGACTCGGTAGGTGGATTTGGAGGCTCTGGTTTTGATCCTGAAATAAGGAAAGATTTTCCTGAGTCGTGGATTTGGGAAACCTACGAAAATATAGGGTTTGTAATATAACAAGAAAGCTTTGGAGTTGGTCTATCTATTTCGCTATATATTATTATGTAGTTACTGCTTTTTCCATTCTGCTCCCTCTATAAGTAGTATCAGGGTCAGTGATGGAAAATGGCGCAGATGCCACAAATTTTCAAGTTGAATTGTACCGCTATGTTTAAAGATAATTTTTTCAAATTACTTACTTAAAGGGCACTGGGTGAGTACTTGAGTCCTTTACATACATTTGAATAAATTATCTTTAAAGATTTCTGAACAATTCAACATGAAAGTTTATTTTCCATCACTGATTCACGATAGGGTAGTTCAAAGTTACTTTTCACTATATATTGCAGATATTGGACCGCAACATTCTTGTCATGTCGTTTGCAGTTTATTGCAGTTTTCTGACTAAAAATTCGAGTAGTTTTGCCTACTGGGAATTGATAATACTTCATTTTTATTCACATTTTAAGTCTCTGATAGTTTTTTCTTTGCTTCAATTTAGTAGAGGAATATGAAGAAGATGACATTGAATATGAATATGACTCACTTGATTCAGGTCTGGGAAATATTGCTGTTCGGAAAGAATTTCCCGAAACTTGGTTATGGATTGTTTTTGAAAATATAGGGTTTGTTTGATTTTTTATTTAATGAATATATGCTAATTTTACTCTAAAATGAAAACTTTCTGATGCTTAATTACTTTTTTAAGAGAAAAATCTGCTTTATACCAAAACTATAGCTTTAATTTGCTTCGACTTGAAGTGCTCTCAATAATTTATTTCGCTAAAAAGTTCCAGAATCCCCAATACTTATTCCATTGACAAAGACTTCAAAAATTAAGAAACCCCGTTTTAAATTAAAGTCTTCGAAAGTTACACAAGAAATCAACATTAGAAAAATATTTCCAGCGACTTGGATTTGGTATTCTACTTATAATGGCAGGTAATATTTAACTTTATTTAACCCAATAAATTTGAGAGGTCTAGGAAAAACAGTGTGTATAAGTGTCTTGTCGTTCTTTCTAAAGTTAATTTAACAATCACCTTGATTGTTGAATCCAAAGAATAACTCTCCTTATTAACGGTTTTCTCCGTAGCCTTTTTCAAATAGTAATGTTTTGGTGGCTGGTTGATTGTTTGGTTTGTCCATTAAATGTATACTGTCACAATATGTTGTTCTAAACATCCATATGCCACAAAAATTCAAAGATATTTTTGCAAGTAGTAAATTATAATATAGATGATAAATACTATAGATGCTCGTCTATAAAAATAGTCATATAGTGTTCACATGTCAAAGATGTAAAGAAATATTTAAGCATCATCGCAGCCGTGATAGTATTATTCTGTTTTATTAGTTATTCAAGGGGCTATATGACAACCTATCGGGGAACTGTCAGTCAACAGTGTTATACCATCCACGTTATAGCGTCATCTTGTTTATCGATGGGTATACACTGCCGTCACAATTGAAATACTGCTATTTACACTTTTTGACATTTCGAAAAAATCAATGTTTTCTAAGATTTTTCTCATATAACTCTATGTAAATTCAATGTTTGGGGTCGATTTGTACCATTTACACTACTTTAGTTGTGCTGAAAAAAATAGACAAGACACGTATCAGTGAGATTTACCTTGCTCTATACCTAACTCAATTTCGCCCAAATGTGTAGATAGCAATATTTCAATTGTGAAGGCAGTATAGATATCTGATTCTGATGATCTCTGATCGATATCTAAGTAGCTACTAAACCAGATTTTGTTGGTTCACTTCCCAAAATTAGCGCTTTCTGATATAATTGGTCATTACCTTACTTAGAGTTGGTGCCGCACGGCAAATTTTTCATCAATGTTATTTTTCATAGGTCTCCATGACACGGGTGCATTTGGGACAACATTGTGCTGATTTTGCATTTATTTTCCAGTAAAAGTATGAGAATTTCTTGGGTCATTTTAATCCGTTTCTCCTCCATCCGAGTGGCAATAGCTAAATAGTATAATAGGTTTTAAATAATGGTGCACACATGTTGATGTTGTGTGCAAATTGTGCACCTAAATATGACACTGTGTTCCAAAAAAATGTATACATATATATATATATACATATATTGGACAATGTAAAAATTAAAAGGTCAGTATAATTTTAAAGTGCACAGATAATTCTGGAAACTAAAATTTTTGTTCATCTCACCGAAACAAAATCCACTTCCAGCTTCGAACTATTATTTTTAGTTCGATTTTCAAACTTTGCCAAAAGGTTCAGAGCAGTGAACTGACCACTTTTTGCAGAGCTGAACTAATCTTTTTAGTTCATTTAACTATTGATTTCAGTTATTTTCCCTAAAAACGAGTTTGTGTTCAAGAGCTATTCTGATAGTTCATCGAATTAAAAAATATCGTTTCTGAAATTGTATTAAAAAAATTGGATTGTGTTTCGAAAACGTTTTTCCTACACTAATCAGGTGCCCTTAGGTGCTCCTCAGCCGTTTATTAGTTACTCCTCACTTCATTCCAATTTAAACTAAGAAGAAATACCCTCTTAGGCCAGAAACGTAGCTTCTGTCACCGGAACCAATTAGAGTTGTGAGAACAGTAGTCAGAAATATTTCGAAATTTGGTACCCAAAATAATCAACGATAAGGTTCACCTTCAAGGGAGCCCATAGAGGGGCGGGGCAACAGAGGTAATTGCCTCTCCTGACAATTTGAGGGCGCCGTTTTGTTGTTAAATTCTTCTTTGATTTCTCAGAACTTTCAAAGCTGCAAACAAAGCAAGGGCGTCAAATTCTCCTTTGATTTCCCAAATTTTTCCGGTTCATTTAATTTTTAGAACTGGCTCTCTGAACAAAAACAGTCAGTAAAAATTCAAAACTTTTGTCAATCTTTTCTGTTTTTTTAAATTACTAAAATTGGCTTTCCGAGCACATAATGCCAAAAGAAATTTTAATATTTTCTCGATCTTTGCTGGAGTTTTTAATTTCTAAAAGTAGCGTTTGTTCAGAAAAAGCCAGTAGAAATTCAGGAAATTCCTCAATCTTTTACTTTCTTTACTGGATTCTTTTAATTTCTAAAACTCACTTTCCGTGTATAAAAACCTAGTAAAAATTTTCCTTTGGTTTTCAATTTCGAAATCTGACTCTCGATGTAGAGAAAGCTAGTAGAAATATCAAAATTTGCTCCATCTTTCCTTGATTTTTTATTTCTAAAACTGGCTCTCCGTTCATAAAAAAAAACATATTCTGCATAACTCTACAACTGGCTCTCCGTGCAGAAAAATCCGAAGAAATTCTTAATTTTTCTCAATCTTTTCTGGATATTTTAATTTCTAAAACTGGCTCCCTGTACAAAAACAGCCAGTAGAAATTCATTAATTTCCTCTATCTTCTTGAGTTTTTATTTGTAACGCTGGCAGAAAAAGCCAGTAGAAATTCCAAATAGTTATTCTGCTGTTGTAAAATGTTACGTTCTTATGGGATCCAACAATTAAGCCAACGTACATTGGACCACACGTACATTAGGCCAACTCTTTAATGCCAAAATGTAAATTAGGCGAAAACGTACATTAGGTCAAACGTACATTAGGCCAGCAATACATTAGGCCAAATGTACATTAGGCCAACTGTACATTGGGCTAAAACCGTATATAAGGTCAAAACTAAGAAAAGGTATATTAGGTCAACATTTATAAATTTGTTTTGACAATTAATGGAAAACGTTTTAAATGAAAATTTCGGGAGTACTCTGTTTGCCCAATAGGGCAATGGAAACTGATTTGAACATTTTTTTCCGCAGGACGTCACTACTTCATTTAATTCCATTATAATTTTACTTCCTGTCATTTTGATCTAGATGTCGTTAGTAAAAAATAAATCTAAGGGTTCTTATGTAAAACATTTTTCCTGCAGCGGCGCCACCTTTGCATAGAAATTTAAATTATACAGTTTGTCCATCGCCCTATTAACGTTTCCCCAAAGCTCGTTTGCACGACTATCGTTTCCACGAAAAATATTAAACATAATTCTAAGTGAAGCCCTATTTGAAGGTCTTCTAGAATACTCCCTTCATTAGAAAAATATAAAAAATATTTGAAAGCGGAGCCCTATTTGAATGTTTTCTTAGAATTTTGCATTCTTGAGAAAAATATTTGCATATTTTAAAATCTGAAACTGTTGGCCTAATGTACGTTGTTCACCTAATGTACGTTGGCCTAATGACCCAGACCCGTTCTTTCAACGGACTATTTTTCTGTGTGACTACCGATACCGGGGTATGCACCTTTAAATATCAATATGGTGTCAATATCATTGCGTTTTGAATTTTAATGCTTTAGTCTTTCAAGATTCAGTTTTGGATTTCGAAACTATTGCATTTGGCTAGATAATAATGACAAATATGGCAAATATGCTGAGACACTCAAGCAACGTTTAAAACAGTGTGTTCATCGATAGTTTTTTCGGTGTTTTATCAAGGTACTACAGTCACGGGCATTGAATATTGCAGAAGGTAATAATATTGTGGATGCATTAGCGCCTTGGACTGAAGCTTTTTAAAACAGAACTTGTGCTCTAAGTCAGTATTTTTCTGAAGTTTGCCGTTAAACCATGCTCTCAATATTGTCAAACATGTGTTTCGATAAAGCCAAACCAATGCAATTTTTTCGATTAAGATTTGTCAATATCGAGACCCCGGTTTGACGACATTGAGAAACTGGTCTGTTGATATCGATAATCTTGTTTGCCAATATCGTTTCAGGATATCGAGGACCTGGTTTCACAATATCTAGAACCTGGTTTCACGAAATCGAGACTCGAGAGCATGGTTTGACGATATTGAGGGCGTGATTTGACAAAATGGAGGACCTGGTTTGATGCATTGAGAGCGTTGTTAAATGGTATTGAGAGCATAAAAATTAAAAGCAATATGTTGTAGACATCAAAATGACGCGGGACGCGCTCTTTGCTGACCAATCGAAGTTACTGGGTTTGACGATATCGTGAAACAGATTTTCGATTTTGACAATCCTATTCTATCCGTGTAAGAAATCTACCTGACTACCATAAGACATTTAAGGCCAAGCCATTTGTACCACTTTGTGGATATGATTTTCATAGTTTTGATGTTATTGGAGATACTATTGGCATACAGTAAAACCTGTGGGAGCTGGAGCAGCTAGAGTATTTTGAATAGACAAATTCGATACAATTGGAGAATCTATGTGGCACTTATAAGCCGAGAAAAAGATTTTTATCAAATTTCGGTCTCTTGTAATTCTGGGTCTCACAGGTTTCACTGTACCTAATTCAAATGACAATTCAATTTAATATATGATTTTATAACTTTAAAAGTGTTCAATTACTAATTAAAAAAATCTTTAGTAGTACCCATGTATGAGGTTGCTTATGCAATGGCTTCATTTGGTGGACGTGCACCTGAGGACCCGATTATTAGAAAATATTTCCCTGAGACATGGATTTGGAAGTTCTACGATGACATAGGGTTTGTAACTTAAAATTACAATAACAGGGGTATATTAGAAATTTCTTAGTTGTTGGTGTACGTGTACTCTACTTTTATCTTGGTGGTGTTTAAGAGTGATGTATTATAGTGTAATTAAAATGGTTTGGAGACACTAAGGTTGAATATTCTTAAAATATCTGTTAATTTTTAGATTATAGAAATAAATTGGTGACTTTTAGGTGAAACGCATTTGCGATGGAAATGGCGAACTCATCAAATAAGCAATCGAGTTCAAAATGCTCATAAAAAAATGGCAAGGCCACTTCCTAGTAGTGGACGAACAGCAAATAAATCAAAATCAAAATCCAAGCCCGTAGTTCAAATAGTAGTGCGAAAAAGTTTTCCTCAAACATGGATTTGGGAAGAAATCTCAGATTTTGGGTTGGTACCTATAGATGTATATATTAAATTGGTTCATTTGTCTTTGTCTATTACATTACATTTATGTCATTGAAAAAATTGGACAATAAAATAACATAATTTTAAACATGCAGGGCATTTGTCTACAATACGTGTACCTGTAGCGGGAATTTTAAATATCAGGGAAGAAAGGGTTCCTGTACTTTACATTTCTGATGGCGTACAAAAAAAGTACGGAAAGAATACACAAACGAAACGTCCTGATCGACTCGTTAAATTCGTTAGACGCAAAAGCTTCCCTGAAACTTGGATTTGGGAATTATTTGATGGGTAATTAGAAAACTAAATATTTCTGAATCACGTTTTCTTTTACTTGGAAGTGACCAATGCACTGGTTTGTTTGAAATATTTTTTGATTGTTTTTTCACAAATTTAACATTAAATTTTTATTTTTTACTTTAATAATAATATAATAATAATGCCTATAGT